>CM019150.1:149631794-149784184 GCA_009733165.1 Naja naja
TGAATGAAAGTCATCCGTGAGTCTTTTTCCTGTTTTATATTTGTATGAGTTGTTTGTTTATGTATTTACAATCCCCCAGTGGTGGAATTATTATCCCTAGTTGTAATTAGGCTTATAAAACAGATACTTAATAATATTTGTCAGAAGACAGATATTGATTTGGTAGAAAATTAGATTGGCATGTGAGCTTTGTCTGAGAGGCAGAGTTTAAAAATATATTACAGCTCACAAAGCATACTTTTCAATACCTATCTGTATGCAAACTTTGGAAGACATTAGTCAGGCATAATTACTTTTAGACCTTTTGGCCAGAAGTTAAAAGGGATTCGTCTAGTTTTCTTCCTATTATTTAGTTTTGAATTACTTAGAAATAGCAAACAAATAGCTCTGTGTATATGTGTGCATGTTTACATGTTTGTCCCTTTATGCATACAAACACACACACACATACTGCATATAACATAGACAATAAAGGGCTTTAACAGAGACAGGGGAAGCACAGGCTAAGAAGTGATTCTGGATTCATATGTGTTTATTCTCAACTGCACAATTTTTTCAGATCTAAAGTTATCATTAACCCTACAGTGGGAAAACCACAATATCTGAAAGATCTTTTGCTTTGAAGATAACATTGGCTTTTATTCAAGGCACCGGTGGAATTGTATCATCTACCACCAGAACAAATTCTTCTTCTCTGCTTTTTGTTTTGCCCAGAAAACATAATTTCATCTGGATTCCTTTTATTCGTTTCTTTTTATTTATTTATTAAATTTCTCTGCCGCCCATCTCACTGATGCAGTGACTCTGGGCAGCTTCCCAGGCAACACACTGGCAACCCATCCTGATTAAATCTCCTTGTTTCCATTTTCTTCCATTCTAATTAAAGAAATTTTAATCTCGACTACAATAGCAGCAGTACTTCATTGTGCTCAATGTTAGTTTTGGCATATTGAATAAGCTGGATAAACAATGTAGCCACAATTGCATCTGTGGGGGAGAGAAGCAGACTGTACGTTACTCATTAACAAGATTGTGGGTAGCAGCAATTAGAAAACTTCTTTTTTATGTTTCCATTTATTGAATCACAGCAGCAAGGGAGGGCCCCTCCTCCCTCCCTCCCTCCCTCCCTCTCTTTCTCTCTCTCTCTCTCTCTCTCACACACACACACACACACAATAGTTTTTCTGCACAGAAAATCTGCACTGTAACTACTGAGCATATGATACACCAATGAAAGGACCCAACAGCTCTTAGCCTCCCAGGCCAATACTCCTGCAGGTCAAAATCACCATTGGGTGTCACTATTGGCAGAGGTGAGTATGTGTGCGTACACACATCCAGAAGCACACAATTTTACAATTAAGATTTTAAAACCTTTGTTCTCCCACTAGCACAAGTATAACCGGCTTTGCCGTTTGATTATTGTTTATAGATTCAGTAACCCAAGAATTAAAGAACAGCCTTGAGGCAAGAGTAATTATTTACAGCTGAAGCCTCCTATTGTTATTAGTGTGCTCCTAATTGCTTGAAGTTATATCAATGTTAGTTCATTTAGCACATTTTTGAAAACATGCGTGGAAATTGCTTTCCATTTGAAGTGTGAGCTCAACTCTTGGAGGGCTTTTTCATTTGTAGAGCATTAAAATAATCTGCCTGGCTTGTCATTAGGAAGGGATAGTTTTTATATGGAGAAAAGATGGAAGGTAATAGAAACAGAAATAGGAGAAATTCTTATTTTACTACTTCTCTGTTTGTCTGTGTTGCATTTAATTTAGCTTAATTAAATGTGTTTCTTTTTCAGCATTCACACTAAGAACATAAAGTTTGCTCTGAGTGATGTGATCTGATGACTTTAGTGTGACTGTGTACTTTGACCAGCTTGAATTCAGCATGAAGACATTAAGTCTCCTTTTATGAAAAGCAGCACATTTCCAGTTATTGAAGTGATCATAGAGAAGACAAATCAGCCATACAGCCTTACATATTTTCCAGTGACACAATAGTAAATCTTGTAAGTATTGCATTGGATGAAAGAGAACATTTCATCCCAACTCTTGCCCATTTCATTTCCTTTCTTGCTTTGCCAACAATCCAATGTTAAACCTATATTTGCATTTTTATAAATATATGTCTAACAGTTAAAATCTGTTTGAATATTAGTAGCTTGGTTTGGTAGCTTGATTTGGTAGTTAGGCTGTTGGTTTGAGCTCTGAGCTTGGCAATTTGGTTGCCAAAGTTATAGCCCAGCAACAACAGCCAGTCTGAAATCAGACCTTGACTCTGGAAAGATCCAAACAAACAACATTCAGACTAATCTGCATCTCATAAATAGACTAATCTTTAAAGACTTGTGTTCTGACAGATGAGCACAACTCAAAATACACTGACGATGTCTCCTTGAATGGTGATGAAACGTTTGCAACCAAATTGCCAAGCTCGGAGCTCAAAGGTTGACTCAGCCTTCCATCCTCTCGGGGTAGGTAAATTGAGGACCCAAGATTGTTGGGGGCAATTAGCTGACCTTGTAAAAATGCCGCTTAGTAATAAGCAGGCATATACAATGGAATGAAGGCTATTGCTGAGCGCATTGGGTTGTGCTCCAAAAATTGTAAGCCGCCCTGAGTCTCCGGAGAAGGGCAGCATATAAATGTAATTAAAAAAAAACCAACAGCCCATATTCTAACAGTGCAACCTTATACAAAATATAGGTTATTACCTCCAAATCTCTTCATGACACAGGACTAGGTTATTTATGGAATTGCCTATCTTTTATTGTTTCTGCCTGTTCCACCAGATAAGATAAGATAGGCATGCTTCAGGTCTCCTTTATGAAATAAGGCATGGTATGATCTGGGAGGTATATACTTTGTTGTGATGCATACTCTACAGAAAAGAATGCACCCTGATATTCAAATGACCCCAACTCTGGTGATCTTTTGTAAAGTTTTGAAAACTTGGCTCTTCCTCAAGGCATTAGGTCAAAGTGTTTAATTAGCCTCTTTTGAAATGATTGGGATTATGACTACGGTAGCCCTTTGTTGCATTATGTTTACTTTTGTTTCATTTTTGTGGGTTATTTTTGTTTTTCTGTTTCGGTCCTAAGTAAACTGCCCAAAGTCACAATTATGACTCAGACAGCCAAATAAAATGAACAAATACAAAATTCATATAAAATAAACAGATACAAAAATAGAATCTCCTAGAGGTCTCTTGAGTAACTAGCATAGTTTTTCTGATGCAAAAATGAAGCTTTCGTCTCTAATTCTGTACACTCTAATTCAGATATCTGGTTTGATCTCCTTATGTATTTAATAATTTTCTCATTTTACTAGACATTTTGGAAGATATTTTTCGAGGGGTCCGGACAACAAGCAAGATAACAAGCAAGCCTTGCCTTTGGACTTCAGGTTGTTGACCTAACCATGATAACTAATGACAGCAACCTCAAAACTAACCCTAAAATACACTCTGCTTTTGCTACTGAATTTCTTTGCAAACTAAAGACAAAACATAAGAAGAAACCAATGTGCCTTGCATTCAGCTAGCCAATAGTCTTTATTTCTCATTCACATATGTAAAAATGATAGAATAGTAGAACACCTTTTCCTCAGCTTGTTGATCTCACCTAGCTCTTCATTCAGTGAAAGCTTTGGATGTTGATTCCTACCAGAACCTGCTCTGCAACCAATTGCCCTGTTTGGCTTAGATGCCAATCACTTTCTCAGCAGCTTTCTAAATTTGTCCACACAGGCCTCACACCATCCAGGGCATTGCTGATTACTCTGCCTTGTATAGGAAGCTCTTACATCCCTAGTCACAAAGGTGCTTTTTCAAAAGTCAGCAGGACTTTGTTTTTTCTTGAAGATGTTTCGCTTCTGGTCCAAGATAGCTTCTTCAGTTCTGACTTCAAGGAAAAACAAAGTCCAGTTACCTTAGGAGAAAGCACCTTTGAGACAGCCATGATCTGGATGAATGAGAACCTCCATAGATACTTACATCCCTAGCTTTAAAAAAAAGGCAGATTTTATAACTGAGGGTAGAAGTGTCCAACTCATGGCCATTTAAAATCTCTTGGCCCTTCACAAATTATCAATTTTCAGTAGTGTGATTTTTTTTGTTAGGTTTTAAGAATTAATCTCTAAAAAGCCCTAACCTCTTAATCAGCACTGGGTATTCTGGCCCTGGACCCTTTCACTGATATCACAGTATCACTGCTACACATCATAGGCTGAAAAAAATATTGTGTGTGCCGTTTTCCCTGAATATCTGCCATATATTATTACTATTATTACAAATTACTTGAGCAACTGTAAGAAAATGCCAAGGAAGATAAATATTTAAATATAAAGATAAATGTTTAAATGTACCAAGTCAAAATGGAATAAAAATCTGACTATGATTCACAGTTAGATGACTGATTACATATCTGTGATAATTTGTCCAAGGATGGGTCAGAGCAACACCCCAAAACTGCCATGCTCTCATTGGACCACAACATCTTTAAAAGTCTTAAGAACTTCCTCCTAGATTCTTGCTGTTACAGTAACTGGAAACAGTCACTACAAATCAGGCATATGCCATATGACCACAAGAAGCATCCTGCTATCAACTCCACTTGTCAAAATACTGTAGAAAAAGTGATTTTTTATGTTTCATTCACCTTCCTGCAGCAATCACTGACACTAAAAGGATGAGGATGTTTTTTGCCAACTACAATTTGCCTTTTTTTTAAGTTCTTGAGCAGTTCAATCAATATAACAGATTCATAAATATCTTGAATAATTCTGACCAAGTAATATATCAATGGATATTTCATTTTGTTTCATGTCAGTTCTTTTACAATTATACACAAATCTCAGCATGCTATGGTGTACACAGCACTGAGCAAAGGATTTTTGGATGCTGTAGGAAAATAGCTTCCAACCAGCTGTTTCCATTAAAAAAAATAGCTTACTAAAGCTTATTTTAATCAAGGGTGGCAAATATAACTGAAGTCTTTGCTACCTCATGCTTCAATTACTTAAAATATCAGGCCACTAACAATTTCAAGAGACAGAAAAGAAAATATAATAATACAGTCCTGTCATAGCTTTTCACAGTTCAGACACATTAAATTGTTAGCAATATACTAAGTTTAAAAATGAAGGGTATTTTTTCATAAGGAAGCAAATACAATAACATTTAAGAGTTCTTGAATTTCTGTTCACAGATCCACTAAGTACAAAATGTTGTAAAGGATAAATTTGGGGTTGGCAACATGGCTTTAAGAGTGCCAGAATATTCATGAACCTCCAGATGGATTTTCCAAACTATCAAAATTATTATTTTAAATTGGATGAATTTTAAAAAGTCTGCCAAATGTCATATAATTTCAGTTTTCTTGAAGTTAATGCTTTTGAATTGAATTGCTCCTATACTGAACAAGCATCTACTAATGAGACCTACTAACATTTAATTGTTAACCTGACCTCCGCACCTTCCGCCATGACTTGAAGACCTGGTTATTTGACCAAGCCGGGCTGTGACCCATGGGTGGGGTGTTTTAGATTTAGCGGCTTTTAAGTTTTGTATTAATTGGGACCATTAATTTAATTCTTTTTTAAATATTTATTGTGTTTGTTTTATTGTAAGCCGCCCCGAGTCTTCGGAGATGGGGCGGCATATAAGTCCCATTAATAAATTAATAAATAAATAAATTGGTGTGAAGAGACTTGCTTCATAATCTTTCCAAAGATGCTTTTTCAAAAGGCAACTGGACTTTGTTTTTCTTTGAAGATGTTTCACTTCTCATCCAAGAAGTTTCTTCAGTTCTGACTAAATGGTGGAGGATGGAAGGATTTATATTCCTTATAGCACAGTCCTTTCAACAGTTCCAAGAAGGTTACACACCCATTTACACTATTCAGATAACCCTGAAGGCACTTGGGGCCCCAACAACTCTCAGAAAGAGTACTAATGACCAGATGACTGCAAGGAATATAAATCCTTCCATCCTCCACCATTCAGTCAGAACTGAAAAAGCTTCTTGGATGAGAAGTGAAACAGCTTGAAGAAAAAAACAAAGTCTAGCTGTCTTTTGAAAAAGCACCTTTGTGACAACATGACCTGAATGACTGAGCATCTTCTTAGACATCTGATTCATAAACTTGATTTAAGACTCTATTTATAATAATATAAATATCAAAATTAAGTTGTTGATGGTGGTCTGTGGTATACTTTGTTTACATTTTTTGCTTGCTTACACTGTGTATTAAGAGTTTAATAAAGACTATTATACTTTTAAGACTTCCAAGTAAATTTTTAAAGTCTATGGTTAACCTAAACTCAGCTGAGCCTGGAGCATTGTCTGAGAGGGGTAAAACTGAGCCAAGATACCTCAAACATATATAGGCACATACATACTTACCTAGGCCTAACTATTATCTCATAAAAACTGAGGAGACATCATTGAATTTCTGGAAAATTAATGTTTGGAATTTTCAAATATATCTGATTTTTCATTCGAAGATGAGATATCTGAGAGAGTACATTGTTGATCAGATTGGGGTTGTTGTTGTTTTTTCATTTCGTTAGAAAAAAGGGTTTCTGGCAACTTCTAGGGAAGAATTAGGCTGCCCTTAGCAATCCAGTGTCTCCTCTAACAGTAACAGATTCATCTGGTACAGTCATCATAGGAAAAGCTCCCACATTTTCATGAAATAAGTAGAAACCAGGAAGCTATACTTTTCAACTATAGCTCCAGGGGTGGGATTCTACCAGTTTGCACCTATTCGCTAGAACCGGTTGTTAACATTCTAAGCAGTTCAGAGAACCAATTGTTAGAAGAAATTACTGGCCTAATCCTGTAAGGAAGACAGGAAGGAAACATTCTGGTGTTGCTTACAGAAACTGCCTCTCCGTTAACCCTTATTACATTCTTGGCAGGACTAGACTTGCTGTCTCAGGAACATTTCTGGAGTTTTTTTCCCACTCCTTTGCTGGTACTTTGCTTGTGTGGAGTGACCATTTAAAGTTACAATGGCACTGAAAAAAGTGACTTATGACCATTTTTCACACTTACGACTGTTGCAGCATCCCCACAGTCATGAGAGGCCAGGGGAGGAGATGCATGCCTAGATGTGAGTGATATTGAGTTGGCCACACCCAGTCACATGACCACCAAGCCACGCCCACCACCTAAGCCTCACCCACAGAACCGGTTGTTAAAAATTTTGAATCCCACCCCTGTATAGCTCTGCTATTATGAAAGAGTCCTCCTTAGTTGACCGGCTTGCTCCAAAAGTGGTAACTTCCTAGAAAGTGATAAAAGCTGGGCTGTTCTGGAATAACTTAAGAGCAGAATCTAATTCTGTACATAGATAGTTGTTGAAGGTGCTGTACTGTATTACTATCAGATAGTTTAATATTTTTAATTAGCGGTTGCATCAGAACATTATTATGGATTATAATTGTTAATGTTACTTGTTTTTAATGTGTGTTATTTACTGTGGAAGTTTTATTTACAACTACCTTATTGTGTTAATTTTATTGTTTTAAGTTGAGTTGTGGATGTTTGTTATGTTGTACGGTAGATGAATTGTTATTCTGCAAGTCATTATGAGTCTACATTTTGTAGAATACAAATCCAATAAATAAATATATGTTTTAATTAGAACCAGAATTTCCCATGAGTATAATGATATGACATGATACATTATTTCCAGATGCATTTTGGAGAGAAAAATATCTCTATCTCACTAAGCCAACACTTTTGATCAACGTTCATCTGAAAGCACATAATTAATTCTTCTCTGAATGAACAGAACGTATATCAATGTACTTGCTGAATTAAAGCAGGCTTCAGTCTGATCAATGTCTCAGCAAAAAATTAAGAGGAAGGTCCCACCTTCAGTTTGTTTCCGGTTTTAATTTTTTAAAAATTTCCATCAATATTCTCCTGCATTTTCTATTTTTTTCTTTTATTTTTTTGTAGTTTTTATTATTTTTATGTGTTTAGCAATAATGTTTAATAAGATTATTATTTAAAAAGGAACACTGTAGAGCAGGAGTGTCAAACTCATGTTGTCACATTGTCATCATGTGACATATCAGGACTTTTCCCCCTTCACTAAACCAGGCATGGGCATGGCCAGAGTGTGAAGCATCTGGCCCACAGGCCAGGAGTTTGACAGCCCTATTAGAGAGTTGTTTTACTATATTGGAGCAGTTGAAAGTACTTATTTTGTAGGCACCATTTAATTCTTGGTGCATATGCACATACATGCAACATACCTATTTTATGTTATGTACATATGCATATATTTTATTAGTATTAATTAGTAGGAACAGGACAAAATTGCATGGCTGGAAAAATGGTGATGAATCAATCACAATATATTCTAGCACATATGAATTACTGACTCGTTTACAGTCAAAATTTAGCCCCACGCATGGGAACAAAACGATGCTGATCACTCTGGTGGGTGACCATTGGGATCTGGATTGAGGGAAAGCTCTTTTTGGTCCACTTAGATCTCACAACAGCTACTATGAGGGTTGGGAGCCACTTCAAGGTGCTTCCACTCATGCTAGGGCTGGCAGTTCTAGTATGTCACACTGGAGCATTGCTCAACCTCCTAGGAATTTCAGTGTGAGGCTCTATAAGATCAGTACTTCCTTCTATGCTATTTAAAGTCTACATGAAACTACCAGGGGTGATTACCAATTAGTTTTGATAAGGTTTTTCAATATGTTGATGATATGCAGTTATAGTTCGATACTCCAAGCCAGGATTTGAACTGATATCTAGAGATTGTGATGATCTGGATGGGATGAAACAACCCTGGATTCTGTGTGTGTGTGTGTGTGGTGTTTCTAGTTTATTTACCTTGATTTGTACTACATATTGTTATCTGTTCAGAATTCATTGGGATTGCAGTGGAAAATAATTAATGAATACTGGAAAACAAAATAAATTAATTTTAGATCCCACCTTCATATGATTAACAGTGAGGCAGTGATGACATGAAAATTGCTTCAAAGGTAAGCACAGGCATGGCTGAAATTTGTGTCCAAAATTATTGTTGTTCTTTTCACATTCCAACTAGAACTGCAGGATGACACTGAAAAAGGGCCAACTGAATAAATGGAAATTTGCAGTCAATGTGAACTAGATTAGTCAATTGGAATAGCAGAAGTAAATATCAGATAGTAACTCAAGCATGACCATTATGATCATAGTGTGGTGTTTCTGTATACACAGAAACAATGGAATGATTTAGCAATTAGTGAAAATATGTTCTTTAAGCTTTCAAGTCATGCCAAGCTGAAAATTGTGGTTAATTCATTTGGAAGAAACAGGATCAACCTGGATTTCATGTCAACATTTGTAATTAAACTTATGAGTCGCCTTTATATAAAATTCTGTTGTAAACTCATGGTGATATTGATATGACACACACAAAATTTCTTGGAAACTCTCATTGATATGATGACATCTCATTTCGCAATAAATCTGTGCTTATTGTTATTGCTGGCCATCCATGCATGCTCATCGGCAGCATACTGACATCATGGAAATATATAAGAAATGGCTTTAGTTAAGGTTAATTCAGTTATGGTGAGCAAACCAAATGCAGCTCATACTTATCCAATGTTGTTGACAAATTGGGATTACACTATCATGATAATTAATAAAATTGTATTATATTTATATAATATATAATAGGTATGATATATTTATATATACTTACATACACACATGCGTGCGCACACACACACACACACACATATATACTAGTTTCTGGCAAATGTATTATTTATTACTTATTAGTTTTCTATGGGATGGCCTGTGATATATTCATTTCAAACATTTCTTCACTTGACAGAAATTGGCCATAAATTTCACATCTCTGCCCCAACAGAAAATAGTAAAGATATCTAGAAATAAGTCTGGAAATGAGAAAGGATTAAATCAGGATGGTTGGTCTAGAGAAATAAAGTATAAGAAGAGCCATCATAATAAATCATATATATAAAGGGTGGTCGCACAGAAGACTGAGCAGGATTCTACTATTCCAGAGAGCCAGTCTAGAGTTAGTAAATGGAAAGTGTGAGGAAGTATAAGGAAGAAATTCCAATAATACCTACTTCAGGAAATAGTGGACACCTTTTGGCCCAGTTATTTAATAGATAGCTATCTGCCAGAAATGCTATTAATATATCCTGAATTGAGTGAGTTCCTTTCAATTTTATGATTCAGTATTTTTTTCCCTTTCTGTAAATCAAGGCTGCTAGTGCCTCAAAGAAACCTTTTTCTTCAAAAGGCAACTGGACTGTTTTTTCCTTGAGGAAGAAGGAAGTCTCTTCTTCTTCTTCAGGGAAAAAAACCACACACACAATCCAGTTGCCTTTTGAAGAAAAAAAGCACCTTTGAGACAACTATGACCTGGATGACTGAGAATCTCCACAGACAAGGCTACTATTCATTTCTTGCCGTATATTTGTGATGATTATTTTTAACAATTACTTTAAAATCTAGTCAATATTTTTGGGTTTTTTTGTGAGTGTGTATCTCAATACTGAGGCTAGTAAATGAAAGACAAATCTAATTGATATTGACGTAGAGAATCTTAGGGAATATATAAATAGAACCCTCAATATATAAAACCAAAATATATTGAATTTCTCTCAAGGATTTGAAACAAAGTTTTGACTGATATTACCTTCAAGATTTGGGGAAAACATATATTTTTATTTTTCTGTTACCGTGTTTCCCCGAAAATAAGACACTGTCTTATATTTTTTTTGGCTCCCAAAAACACACTAGGTCTTATTTTCGGGGTAGGTCTTATATATTTATGGTGCCAAATAGTGGGTGTGAGTGTGTAGGGGGGGGGTGTTTCGCGGGTGCACAGTTGCTCCCTGAAAAGTCTTCCTGGAACTGGAGATTTACACTAGGTCTTATTTTCGGGGTAGGTCTTATATTAGGGCAGGTTTAGAAAATAGTGCTAGGTCTTACTTTCGGGGTAGGTCTTATTTTCGGGGAAACACGGTATCATTTGGGAAGATAGACATTTTAAAATGCCTGAAAAAATATAAACATTCTATCCAGAGCATTTTGACTTTGCTTTTACAAGTTTGAGAATCCTTGATGAGGAAAGGAATGACAATACCAATATTAATTTCTCCAGTAGTCCCATAGTTCCATACTTCGTTCAGGACAGATAAAACAGAATTTCACAAATTATGCTTGCAGGGGCAACCTTTTCTTGCAGAAATTTGTTCTCTGGCACTTCCTGTCATGCCTGTCCATCCTTCTCCAATGTCTGCATTTGTTTAAATTTTTATATATATATATTCGTAGATTTTCATGGGTAAAGGTATGTAGGTCTTGGTGTATTCGGGTCTTGTCCCATGTAAGATTGAGAATACCTTGGCGACATTTCGACGAGATCCCACTTGCCATCTTCAGGCTGGTGTCTTCAGCTTTGTGCTTGTGCCAGCATTCTCAATCTTACACGGGATTCTCAATCTTACACGGGACAAGACCCGAATACACCAAAACCTACATATATATATGTGTGTGTGTGTGTGTATATATATATATATATATATATATATATATATATATGTTTTCACAAGGTATGTAGGTCTGGTGTACCCGTGTAAGTTGAGAATACACCGAAATCTCATCCGTCATCTTCAGGCTGGTGTCTTCAGCTTGTCAACTTCTAGCTATATATAATTGTGTGATTCTCAACCTACACGGACAAGACCAATACACCAAGACCTATATATATATATATATATACATTTTGCTGTCCTTGGCAATAAATATCACACCTGTCATCCTGAGCTATCAATATGTCACAGAGGCTGCTTTTCCATCTCATGCAACTATGACGAGCTTTCAGAAATCTGGCTTCAAGCATTCATCCCTTCTTAGTTCAGGAGCCAAGGTAATCTGCTGTAGCAATTTCTACAGTTTTGAAAGTATCTGAAATTCTGACTACTGTACTATAGCCTAGTAGCCCACAATCATTCAAAATTCTACAAATGCCAAAATGAAAATAATATCATACTTTTTAAAAAGAACTTGGTTAAAGTTTGAGGCAGAGTTCTCAAAACCCCTTGCCACTACACAAAGAGGCAACGCTGTCAGAATTCCAATAAGCAGTCAGTAATAAGTTATTGTTGAAAATTATTGCTGGGTGTTAGATAAATAATGTATCACTAATCAGATAATATTATCTAAGTGCATCTGATTGCATATAACTCTGTTTATCCTTTCTTCTCTGTTTCTTTACTTCCTTGCACTGTCTGAAGTAGTGCCAATAACACACTCCCTGGGAAAACTGCATTCTTTCCTCTGAAGTTGCCATTCAATTTCCATACTTACTGATGTTTCTCTGTAAATAAAAATTTACAGGTGAAACTCAAAAAATTAGAATATCGTGCAAAAGTTCATTTATTTCAGTAATGCAACTTAAAAGGTGAAACTAATATATGAGATAGACTCATTACATGCAAAGCAAGATAGTTCAAGCCATGATTTCTCATAATTGTGATGATTATGGCTTACAGCTCATGAAAACCCCAAATCCACAATCTCAGAAAATTAGAATATTGTGAAAAGGTGCAATATTCTAGGCTCAAAGTGTCCCACTCTAATCAGCTAATTAAGCCATAACACCTAAAAAGGGTTCCTGAGCCTTTAAATGGTCTCTCAGTCTGGTTCAGTAGGAATCACAATCATGGGAAAGACTGCTGACCTGACAGTTGTGCAGAAAACCATCATTGACACCCTCCATAAGGAGAGAAAACCTCAAAATGTAATTACAAAAGAAGTTGGATGTTCCCAAAGTGCTGTATCAAAGCACATTAATAGAAAGTTATGTGGAAGGGAAAATTGTGGAAGAAAAGGTGCACAAGCAGCAGGGATGACCTCAGCCTGGAGAGGATTGTCAAAAAAAGGCCATTCAAAAGTGTTGGGGACTTTCACAAGAAGTGGACTGAGGCTGGGGTCAATACATCAAGAGCTACCACACACAGACGGCTCCTGGACATGGGCTTCAAATGTTGTATTCCTCTTGTCAAGCCGCTCCTGAACAACAAACAACATCAGAAGCATCTTACCTGGGCTAAAGAAAAACAGACCTGGTCTGTTGCTCAGTGGTCCAAAGTCCTCTTTTCTGATGAGAGCAACTTTTGCATCTCATTTGGAAACCAAGGACCTAGAATCTGGAGGAAGAATGGAGAGGCACACACTGCAAGATGCTTGAAGTCCAGTGTGAAGTTTCCACACTGTGTGTTGATTTGGAGAGCCATGTCATCTGCTGGTGTTGGTCCACTGTGCTTCATTAAGTCCAGGGTCAACACAGTCATCTACCAGGAGATTTTGGAGCACTTCATGCTTCCTTCCGCAGACGAGCTTTATGGGAATGCTGCTTCATTTTCCAGCAGGACTTGGCACCTGCCCACACTGCCAAAAGCACCAAAACCTGGTTCAGTGACCGTGGGATTACTGTGCTTGATTGGCCAGCAAAGTCACCTGACCTGAACCCCATAGAGAATCTATGGGGCATTGCCAAGAGAAAGATGAGAGACATGAGACCGAACAATGCAGAAGAGCTGAAGGCTGCTATTGAAGTATCCTGGTCTTCCATGACACCTCAGCAGTGCCACAGGCTGATAGTTTCCATGCCACACCACATTGAGGCAGTAATTGCTGCAAAAGGGACTCAGATCAAGTACTGAGTACATATGCATGCTTATAGTTTTCAGAGGTCCGATATTGTTCTATGTACAATCCTTGTTTTATTGATTGCATGTAATATTCTAATTTTCTGAGATTGTGGATTTGGGGTTTTTATGAGCTGTAAGCCATAATCATCACAATTATGACAAATCACAGCTTGAACTATCTTGCTTTGCATGTAATGAGTCTATCTCATATATTAGTTTCACCTTTTAAGTTGCATTACTGAAATAAATGAACTTTTGCATGATATTCTAATTTTTCGAGTTTCACCTGTACCTGAAATTTTTCAAGCAATTGACTTTATTTCTTATAGTTCTTGCCTGTGGGGAAAAAAACTGTAGGTATATATTCACCAATCCAAAGATAAAAAGTAATTAAAAAGCCTGAATGAGTAAAAGGATTTTCCTCTGGTACCAAAACCCATAAAAATGGCTTTAACCTTTGCAAGACTTCCAAAATATTCCTCCCTATGTGAAACTTATCCTATGTCCTTTCATGAGATCAATTAAGCTGGACTTCAGAAAATCAATTTGGGGCTTTTACATAATGAAGTATTTCCAGTAGCCTACAACAAAATTGGTAATTTAAATTGTAACTTTAATTTGGCTCGAGAAATAGATTGGAAATCAGCACAACTGACAAAATGAAACGTGTGATTAAGATACAATAATACAGTCTAATTCTAGACCAGTAACTTTTCTGATTTTTTATAATGGCTGAGCACATTGTAGTAAACATCATGGGAAGTCATGTAAGTTAACTAGCCAGATACAACTTAGAGAAATATCAGCAGAAGCTGATATCAAGAACTTGGAAATACTGATATTCCTAAAACTTAATTGTAAACCTGATTCTTAATGGGAAATCAGCAGATTATGCCAACAAACACTCCAGGAGATTATGTTATGATTGGAGATTTGAATGTGATGAACGCAACTTTTTGTACAGTTTCTTCTTTTGTATGATTTTTGATACAGTGTTTGATTTATTTTAAAGATGGGTTTATTTATTTTTTTGAGAATGATACATTTTTGTTTTGTATTGGTTTTGACTTGATGACGTTTCCAACTGTTTAGCTAACCAGAGCCTCTGGAAGCAGGTAGCAAAAAAGCAAATAATTAAACAGCAGGAAAGCCAAGCCCATATATTGGATGAAAAAAGAGAGAGAAAACTGAGCAGCAGTCACATACTTGTGACAGCCCAACTTTCTTGGTGATTTCTTCGAGCAATTCATGTAGGAAGAGATGTAAATTTGCTACAGTATATTAGTTATTGGTCCTTTGAACTAGCTTATCAATATATTTGAATTTAATCCAAATATTACAACTCAGTGAACATTTAGTTACACAAGCTGACAAATACCTTGTGAAAACTGATATTTGTATAGTGGTACAATAAGAGATGCACAGTTTACTTTGCGGTAAAGATTCATATTCAGATAAAGAAAGAGCCCCTTTCTCTAGGAAAAGTTGTGGTTTAGGCATGTCGATCAATGAGCATCTTATTACTGTCACTGGATTCTATATAGGCTGCCTACAAATGTGGGGTGGATGGTTTTTTTTTTAAAGATTTAGTAACACCAACTGCCTCTTCCTGAAAATCTCAAATGGAGTTATGTCTTTTATTAGCTGTTTTCTTCTCAGACAACTAACAATTAGAGTCATATTCCTTTCAATATAAATATAATACTTTTAGAGTTACAGGCATGCAGAACATTGGAAATTGCCTTAGATTTCAGTCTACTTGCCTACAAAGACTAAGAAGGAAATCTCTAAAGTTTCTCATGGTATAGGAAGAGATACCCAGAACTAAACTTGGGACTGTTAGCATCTAAACTGAACTACATTTTTTCTCTGAAAGGATACATACCAGTAGTTAAAAACTGTTGTTTTACTTGAATTGTTTCTACTTTAAACAACGTGTGCTTATGAAATTTCACTCCATTATATTTTACCCAAATTCTTTTACAACATTTTAGCCACAGTAATGCTATGTAAATTATTCCCACAATTGATTCTGTCATGGGAGAAACTACCCAAAACTTATTTTATACTTTTTTCAAAAGTTGAATTAAAGTGGTCCTGCTAAGCAAAACCTGTACTACTAGTAATATTATGGAAAGTGCTGGAGTATTGAAAGATAGCAATATTAGTTACGAAGACAACAAAGTAATAACCCACATGAGCACAAGTAGATGTTGCACATTATCTAATGATCATTTGAGGGCAAAGAAAACATGACAAATACAATCAACCATTATAGGTAGCAAGCATTTTGCCATTATTAAATAACAGAAATTGAATGTGTTACCAGCAATTCAGTCACAACTCCCTGAGGAAACCCATATTACTAATTGTGAACATAGATTTTCAGTGTTCTGTTCAAGTGTCCATTAGTAACATTTTAAGTATGTCTGGCCTGAAGTTTTTTCATTAGAATTATACTAGCAGCATTTGGTGCCTTTTCAAGCTGATTCTTTGCTCTTTTAAGATTTCATCTTCATCTTTAGCACTTGAATTAACCGTTGCTCCATGTGGGAAGGGGGTGGACTTCATGTTTTGTTTTGGATGCAAGGACAGATTTTACGTGAAGAAGTTACAGGTTCAATATTTGGTTGGTCCAGATTTGGTTGGAAAAGATTATTGGTTGAAATGCTTAGAAAGTCACTCTTTAGTGTAGGCAAGTATATTAGTTACATAAAATTGGAAGAGACAAATTATAATACAATGCAGAGGTCCCCAACCTCCAGGCTGCAGCCCACTACCAGGCAGTGGCCTGTTTGGAACTGGGCTGTGTGATTAGCCAATAAGTGCATATGACTTGCATAAGCTGCGGGCCTCTTCCCTTCTCCCCCCCTGACAAGCCACCAAGCCATAAATGTTGGGAACCTCTGGTATAGAGCAGGGGTCGCCAACCTTTTGGACCTCAGGGACCACCAAACTCATGATTTTAAATCCCAGGGACCACTAACTGGTTCTGTGGGCATGGCCTAATTTGTGGGTGTGGCTTGGTGGTCATGTGACTGGCTGGGCTTGTATGTAAATGTTATAAATATTATAAATATTTATATAAATATTGAATTTTTTTTATTTTAAAAAAGCAACTTTTACCCAAAATCAGGCAAAGCAGGCAGGCAGATTGAGTTGCTCACAGAATCATTCAGTGATCTATCTATCTGCCATCGGCTAGCTCAGTCTCTCAAATTTGCTTGCTGTGAGTCTGCACTGAATAATAGAACCTTCAGTCCTTTAGTGTTAAAACCTGTACAGATTTAGAATCATGGAGAGAATATGTGATGAAAGGGCAAATCTGACGGATAAAAGAATTCTGTAAATGATAAAAGAGTATTAACAATGTGAAGATAATTAAAGGATAGATATGGATGAACTATATTTTTAATATGATGGGCAAATATATTGTTATTTGCAAGATTTATAAATGATGTTTTTAAAATATATATATACTGGCAATTAACTCGAAATGAACTGGGGGGTTATACAGATTGAGACTAAGATTTGAGATTAGGATTAATTTCTCTGACCCTTTGTCTGCTAAAATGGAATAGAAGTAAAAATGGGATAAAATAGGAAGTTAAATGTTTAAAATGAATATAGATTTACTGTCATATTTGCATGTAAAAGTGACGACCCAGGAACATGCTGTCTACTGAAAAGAGCTGTTTTAAAAAATGGTTAAAAATTGAATAAAATTTGTTATAAAAAAAAAAAAGAACCTTCAGTCCTAAGGATGGTTCGGCTGTGCTCCAAATCTCCCGGCACAGCAGAACAGATGATGGTCGGAAAAAGAAAAAATATCAATTTAGCAGGCAAGTTTGCAGGATAAGGAGTGAGTGGGCGGGAGGGTTCCCACGGTCCATGTGGGCTGCACAGCCTTGTGTTTCTGCACAGCCTGGATTAATTGCTTTTGGGGGTGCTCTGGGGGTGAGATTTCTCTGTGGCCCACCAAAATTTTCTCACGGCCCACCAGTGGGCCATGGCTCACCAGTTGGCAACTGCTGGTATAGAGTATGTGTAACAGTTACATTAAAGCAGGATGTAGGATCTTTTTCACAGTGAAAGTCATTTTCCAATTAAAAGATTCAGTGGAATCAGGAAAATGTAATCTATCATACTGAGGTGGGCTGAGGTCTGTAAAGGCCGGCTGGGAAATGTTGATGGGCTACAGATTATTCCCCTCTGTGAGAACACTGTCCATTTACAGAACACTATTGACAATTGGAGCAGAACTTCATTGAATAAGTAAATTGAATCCAGTGACTTAAGGACTTGGTAAATTTTGAATGATTAAGGGCATTCTTAATTGAATGATTCAGAAACAGTCTTTCCATTTTCTGATAGAGCAATTCAAAGAACAATATAGCAAAAACATTTAGTATGAAACTCCACCCAAATCTCTTTAGCCAGGTAACACATATACAGAAAAGAAAGATTAGACCTTCACCTCAATAATACTGAGAAATAAAGGAGAGGTATAAAAGTAGATGTAGAGATATATAGATATAGGTGCATGCATACATATACACACACTTGGTTTGTTTCTGTCAATATGGTGTTACTATTCCAATAGACTAGGGGTGTCAAACTTGCGAGGTGCTTAGAACTGGCCTACGGGACCGCCCTGGAAATAGCAAAGGACTGGCCCGTGGTGCCTCTGCCAGTGAAAATGGAGCTTGGGAGGGCTGCTCAGTTTTCACTGGTAGAGGGTTGCAGGAAGCCATTGCAGCTGAAAAAGGAGCTCAGGAGCCCATTTTCACTGGCAAAGCCTCCCACAGGCACCTCTGACATGACATTGAGCTGGCCATGCCCATCCTGTCCACACCCCACCCCAGCCTCCAAGGTCAAACACAACCCTGATATGGGCCTCAATGAAATCGAGTTTGAGACCCCTGCAATAGACAGTAACATGAATACTGAAGGTAGTTTGTCAGTCCAAAATGAGTAGTTTAGAACCCTGGCTACATTTTATTATTGTGTCCCTGGATAAGAGTTCATAGATGGAAGCAGCCATGCCAAGTTGATATTTGTGACAATCCAGAGGTTACAAGAGGAGAACTGAGAGCACTGTGGAAATCATTTTACCTTTAAAAGCCTTGGTTTTTTTTTTCTTTACCCAGCAAAGAAATTACATGCACGGGAATTTTAGACTCTGCTCTCCTCCAAAGTATGTTTTCCATCAAAATCTTTTCAAAGGAAGGAAGTGAAAGACTACGAATAAATGCCATCTGATCTGTCTCTTCTGAACCATTTGGCCTTGCCTTCTTCCTCTTGACAATGAAAGAAGAGGGGACAGAACAGTTTGGCTAGAAATCATAAAAGCTGTCAGCAGCAGCCACTGTCCATACTCATGTTTAATTTTACTGCTTATCATTTGTTTGCTTGTTTTACTGAAAAGATGCCCTGTGTATAGTGGCATATATAAAATGTAAAACCAGCCTAGCAATTTAAAGAAAACAGTTTTGTAGTTATTTACTCTACCCAGCATTTCATGCTGATACCTCTGCACGTTATTGGTTCCCAATTCGCCCTTGTAATATGATCACATGAAAACCCCAAAATTGATACAAGGGGCTTAAATCTGATTGTCCTATAATCTGACTTTGATGGTCCTTATTGTTATGTATGCAGGTTTGAATGTCATTGGTTTAGTTTGAACTGTTCTTGTAAAATGTCAGAAATGATTGGTTTAAAAAGTGCGGGAAAATCCTGCACTCTGATTGGCTGGCAACTGCGGATGCTGGCTATAAGTAGCAGTCACAGCCCAGCCAAATCGGGTCTGTTATGAGCTGTAGTCATTAATAAACTCTTCACTGAAGCACTCTGCGTCTGACTCTTCATGCAAACTTAACACTGGCGATGAGGATGGGATACTTCCTGAAGAGAAGATGACGCGGAAAACAAGCTGAGAGAGATGGCTGCGCTGAACACCCCCCCAGCCCCGTTCGCTCCGACGGCAGAAGACTGGGACTCGTACACAGATTGTTTCCAAATGTATTTGGAGGAAAACGATCTCGCTGACATTTCCGAGAAGTGGAAGAGGGTGGTCTTTCTTATGCACTGCGGTCCGGCAGTTTTCAAGATGGTGAAGGCATTGGTGGGAGCTGCAGACGTGAAGGTAATGGAATTGTCTGATTTAGAAAAGCTTTTAAGAGCCCATTACGCTCCACAAGTATCGTGCTTCATTAAGAGACATGAGTTTTACCGTCAGGATCAAGGGGAAAGCGAAAACGTTAACGACTTCATGGCAAGTTTAAGAGACATTGGGGGTGCATGCGAGTTTAACAACTTGGAAGAGGCCATGCGCGATCAATTTGTTCTAGGCCTCAAAGGCAAGGTGCTTCAGAGTAAATTATTATTAAAACTTAAGATCACGTTGAAGGAAGCCATAGAAGAGGCCTCCTCAGCAGAAGCCACCAAGTCCTCAGCAGCAGCCATGAAGAAAATTAACAAGGCCACAAGCCATCCTGATGTGGAAAAGTCCACAACAACTCATTGTGAGCAGATAGATTCTGAGTCAGACTGTAGTGAGGTGGAGGAAGGAATTTATAGACTCAGAATAGAGAGGAAAAAGAAAGACCTGGGAAGAAAGAGGCAAGATTTTTACTGCAGAGGTTGTGGGGGAAGCCACCCCCACACTGAATGCAAGTTTCTTGATACCATCTGCCTCCGTTGTGAAAAAAGAGGTCACCTAGCAAGAGTCTGCAAATCAACCAGAACTCCACCACAAAGAAGAAAGTTTCCCGACAAAGAATTCAAGCCTAACAACTTCAGTGAGAAAATGGGGCACAACACAGAAGCAAATGGGAAGAATGAAACTCATCAAACAGTCACCATTGGTCATTCTTCACCTTTAAGAAGCAGAAAAGTACATGTGAAGGTACTAATTGAAGGAAGGCCTTGCCAAATGGAAGTGGACTCAGGCTCCTATTTATCTATGGTGTCATGGGACACTATTCACAGGCTACTTCCCAACATTCAGAAGAAACATTTCCAGAAGCAAGCACTGACTCTTAAAGACTACCAAGGGAACAAGATTCCGGTAGTTGGAACAAGAGATTTCAACATGAAGTTCAAAGGCCACAGCAAACGTTTGTCTCTGACCATCGTGGACAAGGATCGCCCAAGCTTGCTGGGACTTGAGTGGTTCAATCCATTAGGCATCGAGGTGACTGGCATCAATCACGTGAGCAACACTGAATGGGAGGAGGCCTTGAAGTCTGAGTTTCCAGAGGTCTTCAGCGATGGATTGGGCAAGTATATGGGGACCCCTATCACTTTCAACCTAGATTCCAAGGTGCCCCCAATTCATTTAAAGCCCAGAAGGGTCCCATTTGCCTTAAAGGAAAAATTGATGCACAATTAGATAAACTAATAACTCAAGGAGTTTTAGAACCCACTGACCACTCCAGATGGGAGACACGCATAGTCACACCAGTCAAGACTGATGGGTCAGTAAGAATCTGTGGAGACTATAAGGGGACATTGAACCATGCGCTTCAACAGAGTGCATATCCAGTTCCAGTGGTGCATCATTTATTACATTCACTTGGCAGGGGTACAGTCTTTGCCAAATTGGATCTGGCCCAGGCATATCAACAACTAACAGTTGATGATGCCACTGCAGAGGCCCAAACCATTGTGACTCATAGAGGTGCCTTCAAATGTAAAGGTTACAGTTTGAAGTAAGCGTGGCACCAGGCATCTTCCAAAGCCTTATGGAAAGGATGCTCCAAGGACTGCCAGGGTAGTGCCTTACTTTGATGTGTGTTAATCTCTGCTGAAAATGACACTCAATTACAAGAAAGACTCAGAGAAGTCCTTACCAGATTCAAGCGGGATTAAAAGTCAAGGAAGAAAAATGCACTCTTAGAACTGACAAGGTTGAGTTCTTGGGCTATATGATTGACAAGCATGGCATCCACCCTACAGATGCCAAGGTTCAAGCAATCAAAAAGCCCCTAGACCAAAATGCAAAACAGATTTGCAAGCCTTCCTTGGACTTATTAACTTTTATCACATGTTCCTACCTCAGAAGGCAACCATTGCAGAACCATTACACAGATTACTGGACAAAAAATCTGCTTGGGTCTGGGGCAGGAAGGAACAATCAGCATTTAACAATATTAAAAGACTAATCACGTCTGATGCCGTACTGATACAGTTCTCTGAGAATTTGCCTGTTGTACTGACTTGTGATGCATCCCCTTTTGGAGTGGGGGAGGGGTTTGAGCCACAGGCTTCCCAGCAGGAGGGAAGCCCTATTGCATTTACTCTCGCACTTTGACCAAAGCAGAGAGAAATTACAGCCAATTGGACAAGAAAGCATTGGCTATTGTTGCAGCTGTCAAGAAATTCCATGAGTATCTATATGGGAGAACATTTACCATTGTCACAGATCACAAACCTTTGTTGGGCATTGTGGCAGGAGACAAACCTACACCCACTATCCTGTTGCCAAGAATGCTGAGGTGGACTGAATTTCTTGCTGCTTATTCATACAAGCTCATCCACAAGCCTGGCAAAGACATTGGCCATGCTGATGCCTTGAGTCGCTGCCCACTTCCGTTTCACACTGAGGACTTTGAACCTGAGGTGCACACCTTTTCCTAGAAACTGTTGCCAAGCTTCCAGTACACGCTGCTGAAATTGCCAGAGAGACTGCCAAAGACACTTTATTGGCTCCTGTTATAGGCTGGATTAAGAAAGGTTGGCCTTTTCAAGATCTACCTCACCTTGCCCAACCTTTTAAATCCAGGCAAACTGAATTATCTGTATTAAGAGGATGTATTTTGTGGGGTAACAGGGTGGTTATTCCTGCAAAACTGCAAAAGAGGTTTTGGAAATGTTACATGAGGGTCATCCAGGTATTGTAAGGATGAAGGGATTGGCCAGGAGTTATGTATGGTGGCCAGGTATTGACAAAATGGTTGAAAACTGGGTTGCATCTTGTCCCAACTGTCAGGTAGTCAGGCCTGCCCACCTCTCCCCACACAGGAATGGGAATGTCCTAGGGGCCCATGGTCTAGGATTCACATTGATTTCGCTGGCCCTACCAGAGGGCACACCTTCCTTATTATAGTAGATGCATATTCCAAATGGCTAGAGGTCATCCCTATGGCATCCACCACAACTGATGCTGTCATAAAAAAAAGCTTTTTGTAACCCACGGGTTACCTGATGTTCTTGTCTCTGACAATGGCCCTCAATTTACATCCAACCTTTTTGAATCCTATCTAGCACAACAGGGTATCAGACATGCCTGACCCCTGGGCACACGGCCAGGCTGAACATGGTACATTTTACCAAGGAAAAGCTTCAGCAATTGGGTCCTGGGGACATCACTGAGAAAGTTGAAAAACTTCTTAGTGTTAGCACATCACTCTAACCCATCAACTAACTTATCCCCAGCAGAGTTGTTGATGGGTAGGAAACTTAGGTCTCCCTTGACCGCCTTCATCCCACTTATGCACCCAACGCACCACCAGATTCCACTAGCAAAGTTAGCACGTTCAGTGTGGGTGATTCTGTTTATGCTAAGAACCTTATGTTTCAATTCCTGCTGAAATAACTCAAATCACAGGCCTCGTTTACAGGGTGCAAACAGAGGATGGAGTCCTCTGGAGCAGGCACATTGATCAGCTTAGATCCAGATTACTCAGAAATTGCATTGTTCTCTCTAGTTCCCATACCTAATGCCTTTCTAGGGGGAAGGGGAGGAGCATGAGGATAATCAGCAAGCAAGAATCAACCCCATGTGTAATGAGCCATTACGACAGGAACCACCCCAAAACCTGTCACAATGCCAAAATCCATCCTTACAAGTGGAAGAGTGCACATCACTACCTGACTTGGGTGCTGACATTGGGTTGGAGATGGGTTGGGAGGAGAGACCAGATTGTAACAATCAAACAGGGTCTTCTTTCACTGGAAGCCCTAGTAGGAAATGTCAACAGACACATTTCCTCTCTCACTGGGTGAGAACATTAAAACTTCTGAACCACGAAGGTCTCAACGTACACGTAAGAGCCCCACCTATTTAAAAGAATACATTAGATAGGTTGGGGTTTGAGTATGGACTGAACCTAGTGGGGAGGGGTGTTATGTATGCAGGTTTGAATGTCATTGGGTTAGTTTGAACTGTTCTTGTAAAATGTCAGAAATGATTGGTTTAAAAAGTGCGGGAAAATCCTGCACTCTGATTGGCTGGCAACTGCAGCTGCTGGCTATAAGTAGCAGTCACAGCCCAGCCAAATCAGGTCTGTTATGAGCTGTAGTCACTAATAAACTCTTCACTGAAGCACTCGTCTGACTCTTCATGCAAACTTAACACTTATCTTTAGCCTTTTCCCCACCCTAATTTCAGTCAATGCCCTCTCACATGCTTCTGAAACAGTCACTAAAATGAACCCTAGCTTTGCATAGTTTTCAATTTCACCAAAGCTTTCATTTGTATATTATTACTGGTTTATTAAACTTTAATCTGGTTGTCTTTTATGGAGGTTTTTTTTCCCACAAGACTGTTGTATTTTTATCCTAATGACGTACTTCGTAAGATATATATTTGAGGGCTTGATGTCTAGGTGTAGAAGAAGAAGAGGAGCAAAAGGAAGAAGAAACAGATGTATTCGTGTGGCTGTAATAGTAGATTTGTTGTTCACAATGACACCAAATAAAAGCATATGAAAGAATTACAGTTCTCTCCACTAGAGCAGGACAGAATGTGGAAAACAAAATCATTTTCACAAGCTTGAAGAAAAGAGAGAAAAAGGAAAAAAAGAAAACCTACTTCTGCGAGCTTAGCAAACCAGCTGCAAAAACCCATTAAAAAAAGAAGGTGGTAAGAATACCTGGAACCAAAAGGAAAGAAAAGTATTTAAAATAATTAGAGATGGAAACTACAAGTGTAAATAAGGATGCCTGGCAGGAATACTCACTACATGATTGGATTGAACTGGTTAGTAGTTGTTCCTGCTTTTTCCCCTGTAGCAGTTTTCTTTGTTTTTCCCAGGTATAAAGCTGACAAGGCTCCCCAGTCTAATCTGTGAAATTAGTTGGGAATGGAATGGAATGGAGAGGAGTGGGGTGGGATGGGGTGGAGTGGAGTGGAATATTCCAGTGCCTCCTCCACTTATTTTAGGGGTCTTCAAACTTGACAGCTTTAAGATTTGTGGCCTTCAACTCCCAGAATTCCTCCTGCAGCCATGTTAGCTCAGGAATTCTGGGAGTTGAAGTTCACAAGTCTTAAACTTGCCAAGTTTGAAGACCCTTGTTTTAAAGGATAAACATGACTTTGCTTCTTTCTTCCTTGACTGAAGAGGTGTACCTGTGTCTGTCCCATATATGTTTGTGTGCATGTATTTTAAACATATGTTGAAAATTGAATCCTAAGAGTCAGTGTGCATTGGGCAAATTTACTGCATTATTATCTCTACTCATGGGTTTTGTAATGCTTTAACCCAACATGAATAAAGATTAAAAACAATTTATAAAGTGCACGTGTAGAGCTATTGTAACACCTTTTTCAACACATGGGGGAAAATGTTTTCTTTATTAGAGAGCGTTTCTTCATTTCCATTGTTTATTAGGGAGCTCAATATTTAGAAAGATGCCTTGCTTAGTGAGACTATTAGTCCAGCCAGCTCAGTACTGTTTACACAGAATGGCACCAGCTTTGGGTTTTTAGAACAGGGCTGCTCCAGCTACGAAGCAGACATATGAGATCTGCCAACACAGACTCAAACTCAGCCACAGCAGTGGCAGTGCTTAATAGAGGCTGCTGGAGACCAGTTTTCTCCAGACAAAAAGGCACATACACATACACGTAGTATGCCAACAAAAATATATGCTTCTGAAATTTGTATACAGTAATAAAAACATCTGATAATTACATGTTTTGGTGTGTGTGTTTTTTTTAAATAACATCTCCCTCCCATCCTCCCAAAAAGAGTAAAATGCTCCATTGGAAAAAGTACACAAAGGAAAAGAAATACCATCATTAAAATATTGAGAAAAGTATTTTGAAATCCTGAAAAGAAATATATCCATTCAAAACATACACTTGCAAATATTAGCAGAATAAACTAGTGATGATTTTCCTGATGACCAGGAGTTGCCTGCAAAAATCAGCAAGGGAAAGAGATTTCAGAAACAAATAAAAAGGCTCAGTGTGTAGGAGGATTGGGAAGGAAAAACCCAGTGAAAAGGTTAGGTATTTTTAACCTGCATATCCAATATGCATGTGGTTTGATCCACAGCAGGGAGGAAGAGTTGCCTAAATGTCAAAAGAAAGCAAAAGAGGTAGTATGCATAGCTTGTCTGTACCTGAAGCCTTTCTGAGCATTTTTACCATCCTTAGCAACATTTTAGCACTGGCATGATAACAACTGAACATTGCTTTCTTAAAATACATATCCTAATCATCACTAAGGTATTTGGCTTCAATTTTACAGTTCAGATAGTTTGGTATCACAAATTATTCCCAAGCATAAGGTTGATAAGGCTCCCCAGACTCATCTGTGAAGTTAGTTGTTTCTGGAATGCAATGGAATGGGATGGAATCATTTATTTGTGGCTCAGAACTGAAGAGATGCTCCAGGAAGACAAGATAAAACCACGCATATTTTGAATAAGGGCTTCTAGACTAAGCCCCCAATCTGTCAATTCAATGGTTTGAAGGCATTGCCTCCTTCCAAACCTTTGCTTCTCTCTGTTAAGGTATGCAGTGGTGGGATTCAAATAATTTAACAACCGGTTCTCTGCCCTAACAACCAGTTCACCAAACTGTTCAGAAAGTTAACAACCTGTTCTCATGAACCGGTGCGAACTGGCTGAATGCCACCACTGAAGGTATGTGCTTATAGAAAGATATGGTGTTTGCATTAAGTATAGATAGCACCATCTATGGACATCTGTTGGTTTTGCCTATATTTATCTCATTTTAATTCCACTGGACATCTGTCATCACTGGTTGAGATGAATTTGAATGAGTGATTGAATGAGTTAGTAGGCTTAATACATTAAACAACAGCAATTATCTGGTTTGGGAAAGTCAGTTCTATACTGTTTATTATAATAAAATAGTTAAAAACATAGCAAATTTTCTTATGCTAATAATACACCCCCCATCCATCTCTCTAGCCTCAGTTAAGAAAATATATAACTTTTAAATCTGTACTCCAAGCTGTTCTTTGTCCTACCAAGAACACACAGATTGAGGAAAAAGCATTCCTAGCAGTAAGTATTTTATGTATCTGAATTGTGAGAAAGCAAGGATATATATGAGTGTGTAAATGAGAAGGTTTTAATTAAACAAAATCAATTTAATTAAGGATTGAGAAGGAAGAAAATCAATTGCTTTTTTTAATATGTGAGGAGGTAGATGGGAAGTAATCATGTTAACATATTTACTTAATATAATTTAAGTTTCTTTTTGTGATCTCATTTTAATTGTTTCATGCTGCACAAGAGGAATTAACTCATCCACTTTCAAAGCAGTATACCACTGGTTATAAAAATCATTTAATCAAGACAAAAAAAATTCTTTTTTAAAGCTATTCTCTTTGCTCTTTCTTTCTCAGAAATTATTATTCATGTGTTTCACCCCATCCTCTATGCACTCAGCTTGTTAAAGCTGTTTGTCTGGATTTAATGATGAAGATGTGGTTCAGTTACTACACTAAAAATGGATTGAATAGATTAATTTTTAAAGTATAGATCACTCTCAACCCTGTCTTGTCTGTTCAATCCATAACTGCTATTCATTCAAACGTTTTTAAATGTTGCTCTATGAAAGTTTCTTTCTTTGGAAATTTCATATAACAAAGGCAAAGATGTAGAAATGTCTCTACCTTTGCCCCTTTGCATTTGCTATAGTTTAGTATGCTCTTTGCAAGATTCTGCTTGGGCTTGTATTTTATCTTATAAAAGCCTGTTTTTATAGCACTATGTTCTCCAGCCAATATTTGTTTTCTTTTTTCTATGCAACTACATAGATATTTGGGGGTTAAACTGAAATATTGTTTCTCCAGTTTGGTGCCAGTTTGATATAGAGGTTAAGGCATCAAGCTAGAAATCAGGAGATTGTCAGTTCTAGTTCCATTTTAGGCATGAAGCCAGCTGGGTAACCTTGGGCCAGTCACTATCTCTTGCCCTATGAGGTAGACAATGGCAAATCACCTCTGAAATCTGAAAACTGCAGGCACTTTTCCAGGCAGTCGCTAGAAGTCAACATTGATTTGAAGGCATTGCCTCCTTCCAAACCTTTGCTTCTCTCTGTTAAGGTATGCAGTGGTGGGATTCAAATAATTTAACAACCGGTTCTCTACCCTAACAACCAGTTCACCAAACTGTTCAGAAAGTTAACAACTGGTTCTCATGAACTGGTGCGAACTGGCTGAATGCCACCACTGAAGGTATGTGCTTATAGAAAGATATGGTGTTTGCATTAAGTATAGTTAGCACCATCTATGGACATCTGTTGGTTTTGCCTATATTTATCTCATTTTAATTCCACTGGACATCTGTCATCACTGGTTGAGATGAATTTGAATGAGTGATTGAATGAGTTAGTAGGCTTAATACATTTTTGCTGGCTAGCGCAAAGAAATTAATTGCATTAAGCTTTTCCAATCTCTATTCCAAATTCCAAAAGAGATGCATGTATTCCTATTTTGGCTTAATGACTAACTGAGGAAGGGGTAAGCATTTATTATACAGGGTTTCTATTTTTATTACGGTTGTTTTAAAAACAAGATTTCAAAGATGCCAAGCATATCCTACGAATTCCAATCTTCCTTCTAGATTTCAGAAAAATTCATGAAAATCTCACGTACCATTTCCTCCTCTTGTTTCAGAATTTCAATAAATCTCTGGTCTGTATTCATTTGGATAAATCACAATGTGCACACATAGACAGAAAAAATGTCTGATTTCTCAAAGGCAGATTCTAATCTAAAACCAGAATCCCTCTGAAGCTGCATTCTAAAACAATAATACTAGTAACACATAGAGATAAATGGGCAAAATGCAGGTGAGTCAATCAAAGATACATGGTAAATACAATTTATCACTTGGATAACTACACCACATGTGTATCTTCTCATACTGTCTACAGGGACAATTTTCATGACTCCAGAATGCTCTTCAACTGCAAATAGCTTCACAGTATATTCTCAACTTCTCCCTGGAGGCTCCTGCTATCTCTTCCAGGACCAGCTTCTAATGTTGCTCCATTTAACCCTATTACATTCTAATGAGAGATCTCTCTTGTAGAGGACATATGGGAAGGCAAGTGGCCTCTAACAGCAGATCAGTGGGTTGCCACTTTAACCTTGATATTTGCACATCTTTTCCTGGCTTGAGTTTTAGAAAAGCAGGATTGAAACCAGCTGAACAGGATTCATTCTGCAAGTGGCAAAGAATGCCACATTTTTACATCTGTATTTAGTAGCAATTGTATTGTAAGCGGAGGGGGTTTCCAACACTGTAAGCAGTTTTTAAAAATATTATTTATTTCTGAAATGTCTATTCTACTTTTGAGTGATAAGGAACAGCCCAACATAATCAAATAGTCAAATTAATCTGCAATGGTGGAAAGAAAAAGGATGTTCTCTGCATGTGGCTGGGACGGTATTTCCTGGTTTAGATTAGACAGGATCAACTAGCAACTTTTGCCTGCATGCTAATTTCTATGTTTTCTGTAAACAGTAAATTCGGCACTCAGGCAGCTGCTTACTTTTGGAAGGGGAAAAAAGGAAAAAAACAAAGGAATCAGAAAGAAGCAAGACCACACACTTTCACTTTCGCTCCCTCCTGCTCAGAGATGGTATTCAGCAGATTCTGACCAGTTCTGGAGAACCGTTAGCAGAAATTTTGAGTAGTTCAGTGAACCGGCAAATACCACCTCTGATTTTACAGTATCCTTCCCCTGCCAGGCCAACCAAGCCTCGCCCACAGAATTGGTAGTAACAAAAATTTGAATCCTACCACTGCTCTTGTTCCATTGTAGGTTAGTTCCATAGTTGTAGAAGAATTGCTTGGTTCTGCAGGAACATTTATTAGACTGCAGTGAGCTGGGGAAAAAGGCTTATCTTGTAAACCATCTTACTGCTATGTCCCAAGATGCATATCTCATCTGGATCAATTTTTAATTTGCCCAAGAGCAGGTTGGGTTTTTCAATGCATGAATCTGAATCCTGGCAAAACAATGGCAAGAACATCCAAATTCAGATTCCATTCCCAGGCAAGGTCCGGCACAGCAGAAATTGTCTTTCAATAAATCCAAGAAGAGTAGAGAGACAACAGTCAACATAACTCTGTATGGAACTCTGTCTCCAGAATCATACAGGCAGGCTCTGGTGTTGCTTCAGCAATATGCATATCAAATCTGAGCTTTAAATAGAGCTGTAAGACTATCCTGATGCAGTGAAGAAATTCTCCTATAAGCAGTGAGATTGTCGATTTTGAAGGCAAATCCTGTCATTGATTCTCCTTCCTATCTGCAGCCTCTATGCCTTAGAACAGGGGTGTCAAACTCGATTTCACTGAGGGCCACATCAGGGTTATGTTTGACATTGGGAGCCGGGTGGGCATAGCCAGGGTGGGCATAACAAGCTCAATGTCACTTGGGTCGGTGGCGCCTGTGGTCGCCAATGCTCTGCCAGCAAAAACGGAGCTCGGGAGGCTGCAACAGTCTCCTGAAACCCTCTGCCAGCGAAAATGGAGCTGAGGAGGGCTGCAACCCTGGCAGAAGGTTGCAGGAGGCCATCACAGCCTCCCTGAGCCCCGTTTTTGCTGGCAGAGGCACCTTCACTGTTTCCAGGGCGGCCTTGTAGACCAGATCTAAGCATCCCCTGAACTGCATCCAGCCTGTGGGCCTTGAGTTTGACATCCCTGCCTTAGAACAATGGATAAGGGATTGCCAGAGAGCAGAAGAATTCAGAGATCTAACAGTGAAGACTTGTGCTGGAAACTGATTGTTGCTGCCAAGGTCAGGATCACTTCCATTCACAGAAGGGGGACACTAAAACCAATCTCACTGCTCTTGGATAACCCAGAAAGAAAGAGCAGGATTCCATATATATTATACTACATATGAGACCTCTGCTCCTGACATCATCCAACCTGCAGAATCAGGTTCAAGTAAGCTGTGCTATGGGCTATTAAATGTTAGGTTTTAGATCAACCTGGCATGCTTTCTGAATCACACAAAAGAATGAAAGATGTTCACCTGAGGAAGGGCAGTATAACTTCTTTCCTTGACTTTAACTCAGCAGTAATTTGTATAAAGAAAGAAAGCTTGACTACCCTGTAGTAAATAAACAGACTGAAATCATGAATTAATTTTTTTTTACTAGAACACTGTCTAACTCCCGAGAAACCTGCCAAGCCCTATAAATAAAAATAAAAGTTTAAATCTTTCCCTGGTGGTTTTTTTTTCCTCTCCATTATAAGTTATGATCTTTGCAGTTTGTACTAAATAATCAATATTAGTTTAAAAATGCTATTTTCTCCAGGGGATAGTGTGCTGGGTTTTTTGGTAATGAAATATCATAATGTTCACCAGGTTTATATATCATATATACATTGTAAAATAAACATTCTGACGGGAAATTGGATTGAATTTCTTCTCTGTAAAGAGTCTCAAGAATCTTCTATTGAAAGCTTAGTCTGCATTTGTTCGGTCTTACAGAGTAGAGATGTCTTGAATGTTACTTGGCTGAATTTGCATCTCCCTGAAATTACCTGTATTCTCAGTGAGTCTTCCATGCTTCCTTATCTTGGCTGCCATGAAACACAGTCATTCAAAGAAGCAAACTTAAAATTAATTGCCAGAGACAAGTGTTAATAGATTTTAATAATGCTTTATTAGAATTTATGCAAATTGGGCTGCGCTGAGAAACTAAATAAAATCCTAGTGTTATAATCATTCCTTTTTTTTAATCTGTTGTTTTAAAATGCGGCTAAAAGAAAAGGAGAAGAAGCCGTTTTAATTAGTGCTTTCTGACAGGATCGTTGATGGAAATGTTCTCCTTCCGAGCAGAAATAGGTGTCACAAAAATTAGCTTTAAAACTGTGAGGTTCATAATTCTTTAATTAGCACTGATGTCTCTTTTCCAAGAATGGTTATTTAATACAAATATTAATCTGCAGATTTAACACTAGCGTTTCTCATCTTAGCGATTACTGAGTTGGTTTTTGCAGAAATTACATACAGAGCTCTGTATAGCAGCCTCCCCAATCTACTCCTGAATATGTTCAGCCTACAAGAATGGCTGGAAATTCTGAAATTATGGCCACAATATAGCTGAAACTACCAATTTTAGAGAACACTTCCATAAAGTATCAGTTTATTCTAATCTATGATTCTGACCACAACTTATCACCACAATTCAGCCCAATATTTTGGTTGCTAGATGAGAAATTTGTTGATCACCATTAGTCATCAAGCATCTGAATTTTTCTCATGTGATTATAGAGATGCTACAATGGTTGTAAGTGTGAAAAATGGTCATGTCAGTTTTTTCAGTGCCATTGTAACTTTAATGAAACTGTTATAGGTTGAGAATTACCTGTATATACCTATTATGCATTAATCCTTTCTCACTTAAGAATTCTTAAAATCTCAACTTCTTTCCTTTTGGTAATGAAGAAATATCTAAATTTTCAAAATCTGTGCTTTTCAAAACTACCTAAACTGAATAAAATTCTCATTTAGCTGCACCAGCTAGTATTCCCAGTATGGATAGGATCGTGTTTTACATGCTTTCCATGTAATTGTTAAAGATGAGGAACCTACCAGAAAAAAAGAGATAGCAATCTTAATTAAACATCACAAACTTGACTGAAGACACAGGATTTTCAGGCCTAGACTTAATAGAAGTAAGCATTCTATTCCTAGATGGATGGATCTGTCAGTTCTGATTTTGTACACCTTCAATTTTTTTCTAAATCCAAGTTCCATCCATCCCACAAGGAATTTGAAGAGCCTAGTAAATTCTTTGTTAAGTTTGCATGAAGAGTCAGACGCAGAGTGCTTCAGTGAAGAGTTTATTAGTGACTACAGCTCATAATGGACCCGATTTGGCTGGGCTGCGGCTGCTACTTATAGCCAGCAGCTGCAGTTACCAGCCAATCAGAGTGCAGGATTTTCCCGCACTTTTTAAACCAATCATTTCTGACATTTTACAAGAACAGTTCAAACTAAACCAATGACATTCAAACCTGCATACATAACACCCCTCCCACTAGGTTCAGTCCATACTCAAACCCCAACCTATCTAATGTATTCTTTTAAATAGGTGGGGCTCTTACGTGTACGTTGAGACCTTCGTGGTTCACAAGTTTTAATGTTCTCACCCAGTGAGAGAGGAAATGTGTCTGTTGACATTTCCCTACTAGGGCTTCCAGTGAAAGAAGACCCTGTTTGATTGTTACAATCTGGTCTCTCCTCCCAACCCATCTCCAACCCAATGTCAGCACCCAAGTCAGGTAGTGATGTGCAATCTTCCACTTGTAAGGATGGATTTTGGCATTGTGACAGGTTTTGGGGTGGTTCCTATCGTAATGGCTCGTTACACATGGGGTCGATTCTTGCTTGCTGATTATCCTCATGCTCCTCCCCTTCCCCCCTAGAAAAGGCATTAGGTATGGGAACTAGAGAGGAACAATTGCAATATTCCTGAGGTAATCTGGATCTAAGCTGATCAATGTGCCTGCTCCAGAGGACTCCATCCTCTGTTTGCACCCTGTAAGAACTAGGGCCTGTGATTTGAGTTATTTCAGCAGAAATCCATGAAGGTTCATCCATAAGGTTCTTAGCATAAACAGAATCACCCACACTGAACGTGCGAACTTTGGAAGTGGAATCCAGTGGTGCGTTGGGTGCGTAAGTGGGATGAAGGCAGTCAAGGGAAGACCTAAGTTTCCTACCCATCAATAACTCTGCTGGGGATAAGTTAGTTGATGGGTTAGGAGTGATGTGCTGAACACTAAGAAGTTTTTCAACTTTCTCAGTGATGTCCCCAGGACCCAATTGCTGAAGTTTTCCTTGGTAAAACGTACCATTCGTTCAACCTGGCCGTTAGACGAAGGATGCCCAGAGGAAGTCAGGGCATGTCTGATACCCTATTGTGCTAGATAGGATTCAAAAAGGTTGGATGTAAATTGAGGGCCATTGTCAGAGACAAGAACATCAGGTAACCCATGGGTTACAAAAAGCTTTTTAAGCTACTTGATGACAGCATCAGTTGTGGTGGATGCCATAGGGATGACCTCTAGCCATTTGGAATATGCATCTACTATAATAAGGAAGGTGTGCCTCTGGTAGGGCCAGCAAAATCAATGTGAATCCTAGACCATGGCCCCTAGGACATTCCCATTCCTGTGTGGGGGCAAGAGGTGGGGCAGGCCTGACTACCTGACAGTTGGGACAAGATGCAACCCAGTTTTCAACCATTTTGTCAATACCTGGCCACCATACATAACTCCTGGCCAATCCCTTCATCCTTACAATACCTGGATGACCTCATGTAACATTTCCAAAACCTCTTTTGCAGTTTTGCAGGAATAACCACCCTGATACCCCACAAAATACATCCTCTTAATACAGATAATTCAGTTTGCCTGGATTTAAAAGGTTGGGCAAGGTGAGGTAGATCTTGAAAAGGCCAACCTTTCTTAATCCAGCCTATAACAGGAGCCAATAAAGTGTCTTTGGCAGTCTCTCTGGCAATTTCAGCAGCGTGTACTGGAAGCTTGGCAACAGTTTCTAGGAAAAGGTGTGCCTCAGGTTCAAAGTCCTCAGTGTGAAACGGAAGTGGGCAGTGACTCAAGGCATCAGCATGGCCAATGTCTTTGCCAGGCTTGTGGATGAGCTTGTATGAATAAGCAGCAAGAAATTCAGTCCACCTCAGCATTCTTGGTGACAGGATAGTGGGTGTAGGTTTGTCTCCTGCCACAATGCCTAACAAAGGTTTGTTATCTGTGACAATGGTAAATGTTCTCCCATGGAATTTCTTGACAGCTGCAACAATTGCCAATGCTTCCTTGTCCAATTGGCTGTAATTCCTCTCTGCTTTGGTCAAAGTGCGAGAGTAAAATGCAATAGGGGCTTCCCTCTCGCTGGGAAGCCTGTGGCTCAAACCCCCACAAACTCCAAAAGGGGATGCATCACAAGTCAGTACAACAGGCAAATTCTCAGAGAACTGTATCAGTACAGCATCAGACATGATTAGTCTTTTAATATTGTTAAATGCTGATTGTTCCTTCCTGCCCCAGACCCAAACTGATTTTTTGTCCAGTAATCTGTGTAATGGTTCTGCAATGGTTGCCTTCTGAGGTAGGAACATGTGATAAAAGTTAATAAGTCCAAGGAAAGGCTTTTGTTTTGGTCTAGGAGCTTCTTTGATTGCTTGAACCTTGGCATCTGTAGGGTGGATGCCATGCTTGTCAATCATATAGCCCAAGAACTCAACCTTGTCAGTTCTAAGAGTGCATTTTTCTTCCTTGACTTTTAACCCCGCTTTCTTGAATCTGGTAAGGACTTCTCTGAGTCTCTCTTGTAATTGAGTGTCATTTTCAGCAGAGATTAACACATCATCAAAGTAAGGCACTACCCCTGGCAGTCCTTGGAGCATCCTTTCCATAAGGCTTTGGAAGATGTCTGGTGCCACAATTACTCCAAACTGTAACCTTTTACATTTGAAGGCACCTCTATGAGTCACAATGGTTTGGGCCTCTGCAGTGGCATCATCAACTGTTAGTTGTTGATATGCCTGGGCCAGATCCAATTTGGCAAAGACTATACCCCTGCCAAGTGAATGTAATAAATGATGCACCACTGGAACTGGATATGCGCTCTGTTGAAGCGCATGGTTCAATGTCCCCTTATAGTCTCCACAGATTCTTACTGACCCATCAGTCTTGACTGCTGTGACTGTGGGTGTCTCCCATCTGGAGTGGTCAGTGAGCTCTAAAACTCCTTGAGCTATTAGTTTATCTAATTGTGCATCATTTTTTCCTTTAAGGCAAATGGGACCCTTCTGGGCTTTAAACGAATTGGGGGCACCTTGGGATCTAGGTTGAAAGTGATAGGGGTCCCCATATACTTGCCCAATCCATCGCTGAAGACCTCTGGAAACTCAGACTTCAAGGCCTCCTCCCATTCAGAGTTGCTCACGTGATTGATGCCAGTCACCTCGATGCCTAATGGATTGAACCACTCAAGTCCCAGCAAGCTTGGGTGATCCTTGTCCACGATGGTCAGGGGAAAATGCTTGGTGTGGCCTTTGAACTTCACGATGAATTCTCTTGTTCCAACTACTGGAATCTTGTTCCCTTGGTAGTCTTTAAGAGTCAGTGCTTGCTTCTGGAAATGTTTCTTCTGAATGTTTGGGAGTAGTTGTGAATAGTGTCCCATGACACCATAGATAAATAGGAGCCTGAGTCCACTTCCATTTGGCAAGGCCTTCCTTCAATTAGTACCTTCACATGTACTTTTCTGCTTCTTAAAGGTGAAGAATGACCAATGGTGACTGTTTGATGAGTTTCATTCTTCCCATTTGCTTCTGTGTGCCCCATTTTCTCACTGAAGTTGTTAGGCTTGAATTCTTTATCAGGAAACTTTCTGTGGGGTGGAGTTCTGGATGATTTGCAGACTCTTGCTAGGTGACCTCTTTTTTCACAACGGAGGCAGATGGTATCAAGAAACTTGCATTCAGTGCGGGGTGGCTTCCCCACAACCTCTGCAGTAAAAATCTTGCCTCTTTCTTCCCGGGTCTTTCTTTTTCCTCTCCATTCTGAGTCTATAAATTCCTTCCTCCACCTCACTGCAGTCTGACTCAGAATCTATTTGCTCGCAATGAGTTGTTGTGAACTTTTCCACATCAGGATGGCTTCAGGCCTTGTTAATTTTCTTCATGGCTGCTGCTGAGGACTTGGTGGCTTCTGCTGAAAGGCCTCTTCTATTGCTTCCTTCAGCGTGATCTTAGGTCTCATTAATAACTTGCTCTGTAATACCTTGTCTTTAAGACCCAGAACAAATCGATCGCGCATGGCCTCTTCTAAATTGTTAAATTCACATGCACCCCCAATGTCCCTTATACTTGCCAAGTCATTTACGCTGCTTCCCTTGATCCGAACGGTAAAACTCGGTTCTTAATGAGGCACGATACTTGTGGCGCGTAATGGGCTCTTAACAGCTTTTCTAAGTCGGGCCATTCCATTACCTTCACGTCTGCAGCTCCTGCCAATGCCTTCGCCATCTTGAAAACTGCCAGACCGCAGTGCATAAGAAAGATTGCCCTCTTCCGCTTCTCGGAAATGTCGGCAAGATCGTTTCCCTCCAAATACATTTCTATTTGGAAACGATCCGCATATGAAGTCCCAGTCTTCTGCCGCCGGATCGAACGGGGCTGGGGGTGTTCAGCGCAGCCATCTCTCTCAGCTTGTTTTCCGTGTCGTCTTCTCTTCAGGAAGGATCCCACCTTCATCGCCAGTGTTAAGTTTGCATGAAGAGTCAGACGAGGAGTGCTTCAGTGAAGAGTTTATTAGTGACTACAGCTCAGAATGGACCCAATTTGGCTGGGCTGGGTGCTACTTATAGCCAGCATCCGCAGTTGCCAGCCAATCAGAGTGCAAGATTTTCCCCACTTTTTAAACCAATCATTTCTGACATTTTACAAGAACAGTTCAAACTAAACCAATGACATTCAAACCTGCATACATAACATTCTTAATGACATTCTTAACCATCTCTATCTTGTCAGAATCACAAAGGATATTACACATATATTTATTGTGTGCATATGTTTCCCCTAGAGCATCTTGGGTGAGGGAAGCAGGATCCGGCACCCAAGAAATCAGAAAAGTTGCAAAAAAACAGTACCCCTTTATGCATACCTACATTTTAGACAAGAGTACTAGGGGTTCTAGTTTGTGAAAATTGTATTCAGTCATTATATATACAAGCAGGGTTTCTCTTTCTCCAAAACATTCCATTTAAGAATTCTGATAAGAGATTTTTATTTTCCTTTTTGAACTTCAATATGCAATGAGCCAGCTTAGGAAACGATAAAGCATTCCATTCATCCAAATCAACCAGCACCTCCACCACCTGTCTCCCCAGGCATATCCCCCCTTCCCAACAAAGGGTGGGGTGCATTCTGGAATATTTCTGAGAGAAATGGTGAGACTTGGCACATGTAAATTTTCCTGCCTTACTTCACCGTAACTGATTACAGCTGACAGAGAGTTAATAAAAGAGCAAAGCTAGCTGTCAGGGCATATTAGTGTGTGCAAAGGACAAGACAAAGGAATAATTCTGCCATTATTTATGGTCATTAACCAGGTAGAGTTCATTCCTACAACATCCCACCTGAGCTGGAAAAAAGGATAATCTAATCAAAGAATATATTGCATTTAATTTTAAACCAGAACATTTTTTGTGAATTTCAGGGTCCTGTGAAGTTATCTGATGCATGCAGCAGATGGAATGAATATTAAATAGTTTAATGTGCACATTATCACGTTATTTGCTCTTATGAAGAATATCCACTTTGTATCCATTAGAATGAGCAGTATCTAACATTAAAAAACAAATCACTTCTTAAACTCGTCCTCCGGCTATTTTTCTGGCTTTGTTGAATCTCATTTATACCCCCAAACATTTTTAAAGGGCAGAACTTGGAGGAGGAAATTTAACCTGAAAATTTTGTTTTTCTTAAAATTTCAGGGAACACATAACCGTCATTCCTTACACTTTTATCAATGTCTTAGGAACAGGTAGTGTTTAATTCTAATCCCACCCTAGAATAAATTCTAGATGTTTTTATAAAACATTTCTTAATGATTAGGGCTGCAATCCACTTCCCACTTCCATTCTAGAGTTAGGAAGCACTTAAATCTTCAGGCAGGGATTTTACAAATTTTCCAGATTTCATGAGGACCAAGCAAGTTATCTGCATGCACATTACGATCTATGAATCCTTCAAATTATAATCTTTGACTACACATGACACGTGTGTACAGGAAACCTGACCCTTTTGCTGGGCTGCAACCTTTTATATTTTTCACTATGGGGGGGCTAGATCTTCTGAGATTCATAGATCAACAACATTTAGACGACTTCTTGCTCTACAGTCTTCTTGTGGGAATTCATTAACAAAAGCCTGACTGTACAAAATAGGTTGTCTATTAAAATGCTTCACAAAATTTTAGGGAAACAAGCAATGGATCTCTTTGAGTGTCCGCACATGTGTTTGTATCTTTGCAAATACAATTTGATAACCAAAAGGACTAATGATTTTTTGCAGGCAGATCAATAATAAAGGCACACCAAGCCATGATATTTATTTTTATTTATTTGTCAAATGCTTACAGTATAATAGAAATAAGTATAAACATAAGTATAAATACATGAAATAGGTACCAATAATTGGGACCAACAGGACAGGGACAGTATGCACGATTGTGCGCTTATGTACACAATATGTACTAAGGTTCATACAATTTGTAAACTGGCAAGAAAGGACAAACCAATTGTCAGTAAAATAGGAATTCATATTTGTGAATTTCACTGAAACTCAAGTAACTGTTTTCTTATGCGCTAAAATCATACTCGTCTATTCAATAATCAGCTGTGAAATCAAAAATATATTACTTTTTCATTTCAGTATGTTCTGCATTTGGAGAATGTAACCAACGATACTCTAATTGCATCAAACATATTGTAGCAAAATACATCATCAGATTGATTAAAAATTAAGTTTTTGTGTGGGAGGGACCTTTCCAAATTGACCAGGAGGAAATCTTATTTTTGTCATTTAGATTCTTGTTGTTGATTTAACTATAGCAAGAAAAACACACCCTGTCTGTTACTTTTTACATTTTGCAGCTGAGTCATAAATCTCTGAAATAGGAGCAGATAATAGGATTCAGCTGCTTCAGCCATAACTACATAGGGCACAATCACAACAAAACTTAGGATTTCGTATTAACAAGAGGGTCCCCTTATATTCTGTCCTCATACACATCCTTTAGCATTAGTCAGTGGAGAAATGAGTACTGCAGCAATTTGATTGAAAGATAAACATTCTCGTTAAATGATCTCAAAATCAGCATCTGGGGAGAAAAGAAGGAAATAGTCAGAATTACTTGGTGCCTTAGGAGAACTTAGTGGTGCTGCTACCAAGAAAAAGGCCCTTCTCCGGTGGCACACTCTGATTCCATATACTAAATTGAAACACCGGAAACTTAAGAAACCATCACTGGTTTTCCCACAGTGCTATAGAATAAGCTGTGAGCTGGAATACTGCAGATTGAAGAAAAGATCTATAGATCAAACCAAAGTCCTATTTAATCCAATACAGTGCCAACTACATGCTCATAGGAAATAACTGCCTATGACTTTGTATGGAAGTGAGAAAAAATGTTCCTGTGCTTCTTTGTTCCATCTACCCTGGTAGTACTAAAGCACTAATTCAAAATATCAGTGAGAGATCAAATGTAGGGTTTGTTTGTTTATTAGAATTTGTCAAACGACAGCAAGAACAAGAATAAGAGAATAAAAATATGACAGGGACGATAGGTTAGTGCACTTATGCATGCCCCCTCTACTGACCACTTAAGTATGAAGTAAGGTCCATGGAAGTCAATTTGTGACTGAAACTGTGAAAATTGGTAGCTGAAACAACTGAATGAGATAGTGCATTCCAGACTTTGACAACTCTATTACAGAAATCATATTTTTTACAGTCAAGTTTAAAACTATTTACATTGAGTTTAAAGCAGTTGTTCACATGCGTATTATTGTGATTAGAACAAAAATGTCATTTACAGGTAAAATATTAGTATAATTTTGTATGTAAAACCTAGGGCTGATCAAAAGCAATGCAGTTCTAAGTTATCCAAACCAAGAATTTCGAGCCTAGTAGCATAGAGAAATCTATTGTGTACAGAGAGTGCAAGACTTTTCTCGTGAAATACTTCTGAACCCACTCAATTGTACTGATGTCAGATATATGGTGGGGATTCCAAACAGTTGAACAATACTTTAAGATTGGTCTAGCATAGGTTTTATAAGCTCTAATTAGCAAAACAATGTTTCTAGAAAAAATACTGCGCAAAACTGGTTTGTCAATCCAGAATTCCTGCGCTATCTTCAGTCATATGGAATTTGACATTCGTATCTAAATCTATCAAAGGCAGGAACAAAGAATGCTTGTAGCACAAAACCAGCATTTCTGTGGAAGTAATGAGAATGGATTCTGCCTGAAACATTGAACGCTGCTAGCTATAATAAGCAGGGTTGATTACAAACATTTTGCTGCCTACACTAAAGATATCTCTGCCCCCTTCCTATTCTATTTATCCAAACTGGCCAAATGACTGTTGAATCTTTTTTTAAGTATATCCTGAAGATAGAGCAGTATTCTTAGATGCATGGGCCCTGGCTGTGGATTTTACATGGCTCTGGCCTCCAATTTGGATTCATTATCAGTTGAAAAACCACCTTCAATCTCCTTAATGTTAGGATGGCTGGATTAGTTCAGAATTTTGAAGGTACTACAACAAACCTACTGGAAAGCTAGCATCAAACCATTGACTGATTTCAAAGTCAGTTTCTTTGGTTCCAAAAGAGCTATGGAGAGTTGCATTTTATTCCATGGGGCTGTAAAATAAATTTTAAAAGTAAAGCTATAACCCTCCATGTGTGTCACTGTAATCTTTCCTTATTTAAATACAGTGCCATAAAAATAGAAGATTATGTTTTAAAGGCTGGGTTGTCCGCAAAAAGAAGGTGACTATCCAAGCTCTCTGAGAACAGATAGCTGTTTTTACAGTAAGATGAAATAAAGAAGAAGAAAAAAGGGGAAGAAGAAAAAAAGAAAACTGGCTGATTAATTACATTACAGTGTATAAAGAGAATAACTACGTTATCAAATTTTTAAAAAACACCTGGAGGAAAACAAATGTTTTTTTTTCTGAATTGCAATATCTTAAAATACAGCTTTGTAATTTTTGATTATTTTGATTATGCAAAATAACTTTTTGGCCCATCAACGATCTTCTCTCTCATGAATTAAAAATGTATTTCATCCAATGACAATATTTACTTGAGGATAATGGGAAAGACTGCAGAGGACTTCCCTAAAGCAGGGGTCTCCAACCTTGGCAACTTTAAGCTTGGTGGACTTCAACTCCCAGAATTCTGGGAGTTAAAGTCCGCCAGGCTTAAAGTTGCCAAGGTTGGAGATCCCTGCCCTAAAGGACAGAAAACCCAAATTATTAGGGGTTAACTATGAGAAGTGTCTGGCTCTGTGAATATACAACCAAAATGCAATGTAATTGAATTACATATTGCTGGAAATAAAATGAGATATCAACTTTCGTGCTGCAGACAATTGAGAATGAAAGCATATATGTGTATTTGGATTTGAAGAACATGGAATACCATATGTAGTAGAACTCATCCAACCGATACATCGTAAAAACAGGCTAGCACCATTTTAATCTTATTTGTTGTTTTCCTATTTGACCTATTTTAACTTCATGGATCATTCTTTAAAATTGCATTCATCTATTTGTCATTTATTTCAATTACTAGAGAGGAGGGTTTCCTTTTTAAATAAAGTTGCAGTGTGTGCTAGAAGTTTTCCCAGACTGGTATAAAATCCAAAGGATTTTTTTTAATTATTATAAGCCATTTTCAAATAAAAATGTTCTTCCATCTCACAAAGGTGGAAGAAACAGTATTAAAAGGGTTATTTTTTAATTGGGCTGATTTATTCCTGTAACTCCTCAATGCATTTATTTTGAAATAAATAAATGTGAGCTGAATGGAACTAGTACTGATCCTAATATAGAAGGATATTTTGGAATTCAAAATGAGCTATGGACTAAACATTTCTAAGTAGCCTTCTTACAGAGATTAAATTTCTAATTTATTCTGTATTGAGATTGTTTTCCAGAAATTCACTCTGGAAAAATGCTGAGTTAAAAATATGTTATTATATCTGAAAGGAAGACAATTTCCTCTCAACCCTTCAACGGAAGAGAACATAAATTATAAATTCAGGCAAAAAATCCTGTGCAATGGCCAGCTCCCTCACCTTATCAACTTAAGAGTTACCAACTCTACCTCAAGCCAATCCTCCATCTCCTTTTATATAATTGTAATTATCACAAATATTAAATCTCTGCCTGAGGCTGCTAGTGAGGTAAGGAGATTAGGCCATACACACTCCTGCATCATCATACTGTTGATAACATACAACTCCATGCCTCCTTCACTACACAAGCCAGTCACTCTCTTGCCAAACTCATGCAAACGTTTGGCACATGTTGAGAGATGGAGGCGAGCCATCTGGCTCCATGTACTAATCAGCAGGGAGACATGCTTGGAGGACCTTATGGCATCTGTAATTGCTGTATCAAATGGCTGCACAGTCTTAGCTATTGTTTAATGGTGTGCCAATGATAAGTCCTAGAATGGATTCATGAAGGAGGGTATCTGTGGAGGTGAAACCACTGAAAGTGCCAAGGGTATATGTGGCAGTTATATGTTAAAATGATCATTTGCTAGCTAATGAACCGCACCTATTTACACACCAACATCATCATGACCTCACCAACTACTATGCATTAGTACTTAGCAGAACTGGGCCTGAACAGATACCACTTTCTCTCTTTTCATTTGTGTTTCTCATATTGTTTGTTTGAAGCAGATGCTTTATTCTACCTTCTTGGTCTCAGAAAATATCTTTGTCTTTAGGACAATTGTCTCTTTAAAAAATAACTGTGTTATCACTTTTTTTCTTAATCTTTTCTGAAAGAGTCCTCTTCTCCCCCAAAGTATTTCACTGAATCTCTCTTTTTATGTCAGTCTCTATAATGGGAATAACTACCAATTGTTTGCCTTTCTTTTCCGTTTAATTCTAAATTTCATTACATTTTAAGCTGCCTTCCTATGTTTACTCTTTCAGACTAAGTTAATGTTACAGCTATTACACAATTTGCATAGGCAAGGTACCTTTGAGATACTCATTGCATGAAGTAAAATTGCCTCTCGGAAATTATGCATTAAAATTTTCCACATTTTCACGTGCTGATTTTTGAAAATCATCATCATATCCATTAAGCCATGTTAGAATAAAACAATATAAAATACAGAACAGTAACAAAATAGAGGAAAAGGAAGAACTAAAAGGCAATGTAAATCCTATTTCTGGATCACTCCCATAAGTTATCCCAATCAGATCAATATATGCATATTTTAGTTCTGCTATTTTGTGCTATACTATATGTGATATTTGGATTTTGACTGCACATGAAATATATTGTTTTAATATATGGATCCCAATAGGTTGGTCATCTAATGTGTGATCTAAAATGCCAATCTCTCTCTTTCTCATAGCTGACATTCAAATAATATATGTGTTATGTCTTCTGTGACTGGAGCTCCATAAAGGATACTTTTGTCCTAAAGGATGTGGCTAAACTATTCATATTTAACCATTGTATCTGCTGATCAAGCTTTGCTTATAGATTTAAGAGTTAAGAATTTCATAATTCAACTCCACTTTGATCTCATGTGTTATGATAAACACATATTGGTAACCTTGTTTGTTAAGCAGTTGGTTTCAGTACACCGCAAACTATATATTGAAACTGTTTTGTCATAGGAACAGGTTTATCAGTTTTTAAAACTACAAAATTAAATTTTATTAAACTCAGAATGCCACATTGCAATTTATTAATTCTGTTAAGTTTGCATGAAGAGACAGACGCGGAGTGCTTCAAGCTCTTGGTTTATTAGTGACTACAGCTCAGAACGGACCCAATTTGGCTGGGCTGCGGCTGCTACTTATAGCCAGCAGCCGCGGTTGCCAGCCAATCAGAGTGCAGGGTTTTCCCACACTTTTTAAACCAATCATTTCCAACATTTTACAAGAACAGTTCAAACTAAACCAATGACTTCAAACCTACATACATAACACCTCCCCACTAGGTTCAGTCCATACTCAAACCCCAACCTATCTAATGTATTTTTTAAATAGGTGGGGCTCTTACATGTGCTGAGACCTACGTGGTTCAGATGTTTTAAGGTTCTCACCTTGTGAGAGAGGAAATGTGTCTGCTGACATTTCCTTACTTGGACTTGTAGTAATGATAGAACCTGTTTGGTTACTACAACCTGGTCTCTCCTCCCAATCCATCTCCAACCCAATGTCAGCACCTAAATCAGGTAGTGATGTGCAATCTTTCATTTGTGAAAATGGTTGTTAGTATTGTGACAGGTTTTGGGATGGTTCCTGTCGTGTTAGCTCGTTACACATGGGGTTGATTCTTACTTGCTGATTACTCTCATAATCCTCCCTTCCCCTAGAAGAGGCAGTAGGTATGGGAACCAGAGAGGAGCAAAAGCGATGCTCCTGAGGTAATCTGGATCTTAACTGATCAATGTGCCTGCTCCAGAGGACACCATCCTCCGTTTGTACCCTGTAAGACCTGGGGTCTGTGATTTGGGTTATCTCAGCAGGAATCCATAATGGTTCACCCATGAGGTTCTTAGCATAAACAGAATCACCCACAGTGAAAGTGCAAATTTTACTAATGGAATCTAGTGGTTGGGTGCGTAAGTGGGATGGAGGCGGTCAAGGGGAGACCTGAGTTTCCTACCCATCAACAATTCAGCTGGGGTTAAATTAGTTGAGGGGTTGGGAGTGATATGCTGAACACTGAGAAGTTTTTCAACTCTCTCAGTGATATCCCCTGGACCCAATTGCTGAAGTTTTTCCTTGGTAAATCGTACCATATGTTCAGCCCGCCATTAGCAAGGATGCCCAGGGGCTGTCAGGGCATGTCTGATACCCTGTTGTGCTAGATATGATTCAAAAAGGTTGGATGTAAATTGAGGGCCATTGTCAGAAACAAGCACATCAGGTAACCCGTGAGTTACAAAAGCTTTTTAAGCTGTTTGATGACAGCTTCAGTTGTGGTGGATGCCATAGGGATAACCTCCAGCCATTTGGAATATGCATCAACTATAATAAGGAAAATGTGCCCTCTGGTAGGGCCAGCAAAATCAATGTGAATCCTGGACCATGGGCCCCTAGGACATTCCCATTCCTGTGTGGGGTGAGAGGTGGGGCAGGCCTGACTACCTGACAGTTGGGACAAGATGCAACCCAGTTTTCAACCATTTTGTCAATACCTGGCCACCATACATAACTCCTGGCCAATCCCTTCATTCTGACAATTCCTGGATGACCCTCATGTAACATTTCCAAAACCTCTTTTTGTAGTTTTGCAGGAATAACCACCCTGTTACCCCACAAAATACATCCTCTTAATACAGATAATTCAGTTTGCCTGGATTTAAAAGGTTGGGCGAGTTGAGGTAGATCTTGAAGTGACCAACCTTTCTTAATCCAGCCTATGACAGGAGCCAATAAAGTGTCTTTGGCAGTCTCTCTGGCAATTTGAGCAGCATGTACTGGAAGTTTGGCAACAGTTTCTAGAAAAAAGGTGTGAGTCTCAGGAACAGGGTCCTCAATGTGTGAAGGAATTGGGCAGCGACTCAAAGCATCTGCATGCCCAATGTCTTTACCAGGTCTGTGGATCAGTTTGTATGAATAAGCAGCAAGAAATTCAGTCCATCTCAGCATTCTTGGTGACAGGATCGTGGGCTGGTTTGTCCCCTGCCACAATGCCTAACAGAGGTTTGTGATCTGTGACAATAGTAAATGTTCTCCCATATAAATACTCATGGAATTTCTTGACAGCTGCAGCAATTGCCAAGGCTTCCTTGTCCAGTTGGCTGTAATTCTCTCTGCTTTAGTCAAAGTGAGAGTAAAATGCAATAGGGGCTTCCCTCCCACTGGGAAGCATGTGCTCAACCCCCCACTCCAAAGGGGAGGCATCACAAGTCAGAACAACAGGAAAGTTTTCAGAGAACTGTATCAGCACAGCATCAGATGTGATTTGTCTCTTGATATTGTTAAATGCAGCTTGTTCCTTCCTCCCCAGACCCAAGCAGATTTTTTGTCCAGCAACCTATGTAGGGGTTCTGCAATGGTTGCCTTCTGAGGTAGAAACATATGATAGAAGTTAATGAGTCCCAAGAATGCTTGCAAATCTGTTTTGCATTTTGGCCTGGGGGCTTCTTTGATTGCCTGAACCTTTGCCTCTGTGGGGTGGATGCCATGTTTATCAATCATGTAACCCAAGAATTCCACTTTATCTGTTCTAAGTGTGCATTTTTCTTCTTTGACTTTTAACCCTGCTTTTTTGAATCTAGTTAAGACTTCCCTGAGTCTCTCGTGTAATTGAGTGTCATCTTCAGCAGAAATTAAAACATCATCAAAATAGGGCACCACCCCTGGCAACCCTTGTAACATTCTTTCCATAAGCCTTTGGAAGATGCCTGGTGCCGCGCTTACTCCAAATTGCAATCTTTTGCATTTGAAGGCACCTCTATGGGTCACAATGGTTTGGGCTTCAGCAGTGGCATCATCAACTGTTAATTGTTGATATGCCTGTGCCAGGTCCAACTTGGCAAAAACTGTGCCCCCTCCAAGAGAGTGTAATAAATGATGCACTACTGGAACTGGATATGTGATCTGTTGCAGTGCATGGTTCAATGTCCCCTTGTAGTCACCGCAGATTCTCACAGACCCATCAGCTTTGACTGGTGTGACTATGGGTGTCTCCCACCTGGAGTGATCAGTGGGCTCTAAACCCCCTTGGGCTAATAGTTTATCTAATTGTGCATCAATTTTTTCCTTTAAGGCAAATGGGACCCTTCTGGGTTTTAAACAGATTGGTTGTACCTTGAGAACTAGGTTAAATGTGATGGGGGTCCCCAAGTACTTGTCTAATCCATCGCTGAAGACCTCTGGAAACTCAGACTTCAAGGCCTCTTCCCACTCAGTGTTGCTCATGTGATTGATGCCAGTCACCTCGATGCCCAACAGGTTGAACCACTCAAGGCCCAGCAGACTTGGGCGGTCCTTGTCCACAATGGTCAGTGGTAGGCGTTTGGTGTGGCCCTTGAATTTCACGTTGAATTCTCTTGTTCCAACTACTGGAATCTTGTTCCCTTGGTAGTCTTTAAGAGTCAATGCTTGCTTCTTGAAGTGCTTCTTCTGGATGTTGGGAAGAAGTCTGTGTATAGTGTCCCATGACACCATAGCTAGGTATGAGCCTGAGTCCACTTCCATTTGGCAAGGCCTTCCTTCAATAAGTACCTTGACATGCACTTTTCTGCTTCTTAAAGGTGATGAATGACCAATAGTTACTGTTTGATGAGTTTCATTCTTCCCATTTGCTTCTGTGCTGTGCCTCATTTTCTCACTGAGATTGTTGGGCCTGAATTCTTTGTCTTTGCTTGTAGCAAACTTTCTTCTGTTGGGTGGAGTTCTGGATGATTTGCAGACTCTTGCTAGGTGACCTTTCTTATCACAACGGAGGCAAATGGTGTCTAAAAACTTGCATTCAGTGTGGGGTGGCTTCCCCACACCTCTGCAGTAGAAATCTTGCCTCTTTCTTCCCAGGTCTTTCTTTTTCCTCTCCATTCTGAGTCTGTAAATTCCTTCCTCCACCTCACTACAGTCTGACTCAGAATCTATTTGCTCACAATGAGTTGTTGTGGACTTTTCCACATCAGGATGGCTTGTGGCCTTGTTGATTTTCTTCATGGCTGCTGCTGAGGACTTGGTAGCTTCTGCTGAAGAGGCCTCTTCTATTGCTTCCTTCAGCGTGATCTTAGGTTTCAGTAATAACTTGCTCTGTAGCACCTTGTCTTTAAGGCCCAGAACAAATCGATCGTGCATGGCCTCTTCTAAATTGTTAAATTCACATGCACCCCCAATGTCTCTTAAACTTGCCATGAAGTCGTTTACGTTTTCGCTTTCCCCTTGATCCCGACGGTAAAACTCGTGTCTCTTAATGAGGCACGATACTTGTGGCACGTAATGGGCTCTTAACAGTTTTTCTAAGTCAGGCGAGTCCATTACCTTCACATCTGCAACTCCCAGCAATGCCTTTGCCATCTTGAAAACTGCTGGACCGCAGTGCGTGAGAAAGACCGCCCTCTTCCGCTTCTCGGAAATGTCGGCAAGATTGTTTCCCTCCAGATACATTTGGAAACAATCTGCATACGACTCCCCGTCTTCTGCCGTCGGATCGAACGGGGTTGGGGGGGTGTTCAGTGCAGCCATCTCGCTCTCCTTCTGTTCCGTGTTGCCATCTTCTTCAGGGGAATCCCACCCTCATCGCCAGTGTTAAGTTTGCATGAAGAGACAGACGCGGAGTGCTTCAAGCTCTTAGTTTATTAGTGACTACAGCTCAGAATGGACCCAATTTGGCTGGGCTGTGGCTGTTACTTATAGCCAGCAGCCGCAGTTGCCAGCCAATCAGAGGGCAGGGTTTTCCCACACTTTTTAAACCAATCATTTCCAACATTTTACAAGAACAGTTCAAACTAAACCAATGACTTCAAACCTACATACATAACAAATTCAATTAATAAATTTGTTCTGTTTTATCTGATGTTGCTGCTGACTTTAAATTTCTATATTTCTTCTAGATCTTGAATGAGTTAATCAATTGTCCTAGGCCAATAATAAACTAAAGTGCATAAATTAAGGTGCTATTATTTGCATAAGCTTTGGAAGAGGTTTGAATATACTTTAAAAAAATAGTAGACAGTTTGTAAAACTTGGTTATTTATTTATTATTCAACTTATATGGTGCCCATCTTACCAGAGGCAACTCTAGGCAGCTTACAATCATTCAATTCATGTGCAATATAAAACATTAGAACAATAAATAGGGATCTAGATTTAAAATTCAAATTCCTTTTAAAGATTCAAATTCAAAATTCAATTCCTTATTAAAGATGCATATGCTGCTCTTGGCTGTATATTCCATATTTGAAAATATTAAGAAGTAATATTTTCAAATATTAAGAAGCTTGGGATTAGCTTCAAGAAATATTGGGCAACGTTGGAATATAAATCTATCATTGATTGACAACTGTCATTGCTATCATATAATGTTTGTCAACAATTGAACAAACCTCTGCATCAGAAGGGAAAAAGAAGATTTACAACTAATGTGGCCCAGTATTTTTTGACAAAAATACTCAGGTTCCCTTCATATTTTTCCTGTATTAATGTGGAGTTTATGGTCTTAATTATTAAGACATACCATATATTTTGTAAATTATTACATAATATAATATGTAAATTAGACATTTTCTCTTTGTAATATCATGATGACAGATTACTGTGTTCTTATTGTGCTCTTACTATTATTGTTTAAGAACCTCAAAAAAGTACTTTCACAATGCTCACTACCCTTTGATTTTTACACCTCTAATTAGGTAACTCTGCTGGCAAGAGCAAATCAAACTAATAATGTTAGGATGACATTTTTATTACACATAACCAGAAGTCATAACCTAGGGATCCATCTCCTGAGTTACCCAGAAGGCTTCTTTGTGCTGAATTAAAAGGAGAAATGTAGAACCACTTATTAGAACTCCTCTCCTGGAGTTTGTAATGATGGGTGTGGACTGCAAATTGAGGCTGCAATTCTGATCTGATTGATTGAATTAGGATAAAGCATTACAGGCCTGAAGACACTTCACTTGGCATGTCCCACTCTCCCTGCCCTGCATGACTTAGATGTGTTTAAAACAAATCAATGGGAAGGTGGCATTTAGCAAAGGAAACCTCAAGCATCATATTTATTTGCAGGAGTCTCTCAGAGAGCCACTTGTCCAGGCATTCTGAGAAAATAAAAAAGGTAAGTAGCTGCTGCCCAATGATTTATTTGTAAATATGACTATCAGCCCAGAAAAAAACGTAAAGGAAAACATGGATGATAAAAGAACATTTTATCATCCATGTTTTGACTGCACGAGTCAAAAAGAGGGCTGTGAAAATATTTACAGATCCCTCACATCCTGGACATAAACTATTTCAACTCCTTCCCTCAAAAACGATGCTATAGAGCACTGCACACCAGAACAACTAGACACAAGAACAGTTTTTTTCCCAAATGCCATCATTCTGCTAAACAAATAATTCCCTCAACACTGTCAAACTATTTACTAAGTCTGCATTACTATTACTATTAATCCTCCCATCCTTCCTTTCACCCATCTCCTCCCACTTATGACTGTATGACTGTAACCTTGTTGCTTGCGTCCTAACAATTTTTATTGACTGTTTCCTAGTATGACTTGATTGCTTATTGTACCCTTTGACTATTATTATGATGATTCTTGACTCTTGATGAATGTATCTTTTCTTTTATGTACACTGAGAGCAGTTGCACCAAGACAAATTCCTTGTGTGTCCAATCACACTTGGCCAATAAAAAATACTATTCTATTCTACTCCATTCCATTCCATTCTATTTGGTGACCAGCATTCTCACTGTTTTGTCTTTTTATACCTGGGTAGTTTATGACTCATTGGCCACCAAGGCAACTTATTTTTTGGTGATAAAACAAGTCTCTTGTGGCAGACATTTTATGAACGTGCATTCCCCAACCCCTTGCCCAGTTTAGCGACTTCTTCTCTATTAGGCAATAAGTCCCATTCATTGTATGATTCTGCCATACAAGTTTTAGGGCTGTTGCTGGATATTATGTTCTCTCAACCAGTACACACTCATCTGATTCCTTGCACCATATCCAGATGAATTCCAGGCCAGATAAGCTGGAGGTGGATAAACCAGATAAGCTAAGACATCAGCTTATTGCAAGAGCAGAACTGTGTTTTGCTGAGTCTTTACCTACCAGCATATCTGAAATTGAAACAAGCTGGAACTTTTTTCCCCTTTAAAATTCAGGGCTCGTATATAGTAGCTGTTATATTAGTTCTACATTTATGACATCATGCCTCTCCGTTTTTGAGCACTGTGTTCAGCATTGGATGCAACTTAGTTATGCTAGGAAGGAAAACAGTGCAGGATACTTTAGCAATATAGTCAGTCGTAACCTGAGTTAGTTTCTGGGCAATTTCATAATCTTTACAAATAAATTGCATGGCTTTATTGCTGCTGATTATATAAGTAACAGCATTTGCTTCAGTTCTGCTTATATAAACAACAATAGTTGGCCAAGGAAACTGTTAATTCCTTTCCAATCCCAACCAGCCCTTCTCCCCAGCATCAGTATAAATGAGTGAATCAAAACAGTTAAGATGATAGTCACAATCATGAGGTTGAAGCCATTCCCTTTTTTGTGGGTCAATGTGCTACATACAAAGAAACAAGGCTTTGACTGTACTGCCAGCTCAACTTCTTTGATCCCTCTATGGATGCTGCTGACACACACACACACACACACAAAATCTAGAAACATTTTTATAATATATATACAGAACAGTATTCCCAGGAACTAAATTAGCCCAGACCTTTTCATGGAAGGAGAAGGAATATCGCTTTTACACCAAGCAGCTGCTTATTTATTTATTGCAAATGGCCAGACAAATCCAACATGTGTTTAAAATGGGAAGAGGGTGTATAGTTGGAATTTTGTACGCCAGCAGATTCGGGGATGAGATACTGTTTGAATCTCATTTTTATCCTTTACCCAAAGGAATGTTGGAAAGAAAAGGTTTAGAACTCCATCTGTCTACCATTCTGTCAGCAGAATAACTCTCCAAAAGAACGGAAGCAAATATGTGGCAGGGGAGAAGCTGGAAAAAAAAATAGATTGAGTTTGAAAATGAACTGAATCAAACTGGGACATCAAAGAAAAGTCTTCCTCAATGAGCAGAGTGTATAAAGCAGTGGTGGGATTCAAATATTGTTGCCACCGGTTCGGTGGGCGTGGCTTGGTGGGTGCACTTTGTGTGCGTGCACACACTTTGCGTGCATGCATGTGCTAAATGCGCACTTTGTGCAGGCGCAGAGGCGTTTGCACAGGCGCAGAAGCATTCTAACTCACCTCCTACAAGCCTGCACGATCCCGGTCACTTCAGCAGCTGCTGCGCAGCACTCTTCTATGCCACACAAAGCAGCTGCATTTCAAATTTAGAAGATAAAAGTGAGTATGGGAGACCTGGCGGGCGGGTGGGCCCAACAGCAGAGTGGCGGAAAGAACCAGTTTGGTCTCCACTGCTCATCGCTCCTACCGGCTTGCCAGAACCGGGCAGAACCAGTCAAATACCACCACTGGTATCCTATACACACACACTATCCTATACACACACACAGACACTGATGCAGCACAGAGGGAAAGCAGAGGCAAGCCATATGCAGGTGCCCTGATTGAATATACATACAGGTGACACAAGGCCTAATTTAATCCCTAGCATGATAACCCTCCTATTACCATTGGTTGCAAAAAAATTCCAAAAGCCACATTCTGCATGCTTTCCCTATCTTATTTTTAATTCTGTTGTTCAACTGGAGGGGGAAGGGACTAGCTCATAGCATTTATTGATAGTCTCAGCCTTTCAAAGGCAGAAGAAGTAAAGAAAGTCTATTTAAAATTGGTTTGTAAACTATCAGGGAATAGAAACAAGGTGAACATTTTATGCAAGTGCCCTCTTTGCAGTGGTGGGCTATTGCCGGTTTGGATCAGTTGTAGCAAACCAGTAATTCTGACAATCAGCTGGCCTCGCCCATCCTATATTTCCATCTTTTTCAGCTCAGCTGATTCGCATGACACAGTGGATTTTGCACGCTTCAGCTGTGCTACTTATCAGGGCTGCCCTGCAGATGTTCAACAGACGTGCCTGTCTACTGTAAGACAGACTACATGGACTTACGGAGGTGGACTAGGTGAGCCCTAGTGTGGCTGATGTGGTTATTTATAGATTTTTCTTTTGTGTTGGTATTACGTTTCTTATTTGCAATATTGTTTGGGGAATGTTATTTAATGCATGCTGCAAGTACATGAGGTGGGATGCTATTTAAATGTTATAAATAAATAAATAAATAGAAATAGAAACAGTACTTAGGCTTGTATACCACTTCACGGTGCTTTACAGCCCTCTCTAAGCAGTTTACAGAGTCAGCATCTTGCCCCCAACAATCTGGGTCCTCATTTTACCAACCTCGGAAGGATGGAAGGCTGAGTCAACCTTGAGCCATTCAGAATCGAATGCTTGGAGTGAGCTGTAATACCTGCAATACTGCATTCTAACCACTGCGCCACCACGGCTCTTCAGGTATAAATAATATACTATGTTTAGAATTAAGCTTAGCTTGATTCTTAATAGAATGAAGCTTGGCTCCCGCTGCGATACAGTCTTCCAGTGATCTCGAATATTTTTCCTGTCCATATAAGTAGCTTCTATAAGACAACAACAAGCTCATGAAGGGACATCTGCAGCAGGCACTGGTCAATGCTTGTTCTTCATATTACATATGGACTTCAAATACCTGACCTTCACCAGGTGAAATTTAGCATAGGCTAGGATTTTCATACCACTGAAAATTTTACTAAGTCAGTAACACAGAAATCAGAGGGAGGTGTCCATGTACTGGGTCTATCTAGCTCAGTACTGTCATTATTTGACATGGTTCTCAAGAATCATGATTTCACAAAACACTTCTGATAATGCCTGCCTTCTGCCCTTGAGCAAAACAAGTCCCACTGAATTCTTTGGATTTACTTCTGAGAAAACACAGTGAAGATTGCATTGTACAGGACTTGCATTGCTACTTGCTTCCTACTTAGTTATGTATAACTATTAATATTGCTGTTTGTTTACTGCTACACTGTCAAGTTTGTATTGATGGAGCGGGTGGAAAAATATGACACAGAACAAATTTCCTGCTAAATTGATAGGGTGATTATATTCTAAGTAAGCAAATATTATACCATACATTATGTCTGAGACTGAAATTTGTACAGCCTGCAGAGCTAGCAATTAGTACCACTGCCGCAAACACCAGCTAGATTAATTTCATAATTGATACTTAGAACACAAGATATTAGCCATTTGAATTTATGGGATTGTACTCATCTGCCTGGAGAAATAAAACTCTTCATAACAATGGGTCAACAGTAGTTTGCAACTATGGTCAATATGTTCTCTAGTTTCCAGTTTTAGGAATGCCACTTAATACTGATTACAATTATTCAATATTCACAAATATTTTTAGTAGTTAATATATTATACCTATTCATGCAGATACAATTGAACATCTTAGTAAGGTTTGGATATGCTTTAATATACAGTAGTAGTTTGAGACTTCCAGTGCTTGGTTATAACTTTCATAACCACTAAAACAGAATTGTGTTATTTATTTAACTTTATTCATTTTATTCATCAATCTATACACTGTTTCAGTCAAGGCTATTTTGAGCAGTGTATAAAAGCTACAGCTGCAATGAGTGCACTAAATAACAATAACAAAGCATAGCAGAAATACAATATATACTTAAACTACAATTATACTAATTATAATGGTCCTAGCAAAGGAAACATTCAAGTCCTCACTGATTTCCAGAATAGCCAAGTTCCAGAAGTCCAGGGCATGGAGGTTATGTTGTCTCAAAGTGGTACATTGATCCAAAGGGAATAACTCTCATGGAGATTGCTCACTTTTGAATTCCTTCCCATCAACCACTTGATAGGTGGAGACCTTTAGTAGGCATTTACTGTGTCAACAGATTGGGTGGCAGAATTTAGGATAGGCAGTCTTGAAGATAGTCAGACCCTGATCCGTATACGATAATCATCTGGTTGTCGAGCCTTCCCAAATTTATTATTCTCCAGATATGATGAAGTGTAGCTCCAATAATTCCAAGCCATTCATACTAATATAAACCAATGAAGCTGGAACAATTTTTATGATTCTATTTCTTACTGAGCCGTGGTGGCGCAGTGCTTAGAATGCAGTACTGCAGGCTAGTTCTGCTGACTGCCAACTTCCAGCAGTTCAGCAGTTCGATTCCCACTGGCTCAAGGTTGACTCAGCCTTCCATCCTTCCGAGGTTGGTAAAATGAGGACCCAGATTGTTGGGGGCAATAGGCTGACTCTGTAAACACTAAGAAAGGGCTATAAAGCACTGTGAAGTGGTATATAATTCTAAGTGCTACTGCTACTTTGCTATTTCTACTTACCTATAGAATAAATGTTAAATTAAACACTGTCTTCTGGTTTTATTCAGGCATTGGAGAGAGAACACATCTCTCCTACTGAAGCTATCTCTCCACCTTCACATCAGTTATGTGCAGCCTTGTTCATTCTCCCTAGTATGGACAGTATATGACAATCGACGGAAGCCATTCTCAATCTTTAAAAACAATTAATCTCATGCAGCAAAATAGCAAATATTGTTTTTCTAAACGACCAAGTTGATGCAAGTTGGTTAAAGTGTAAATCACTTTTTAAAAAGGATTTTAAAAAAATAACTTTTCAAAATACAAGATTTAAGTAGCTCAGTTTGGTTGATTAATATCTGAAAGTATATACTGAGGCCATAAAATTTGAGCACTTTGGGACATCTTGACATTTTGGCTACACTGCCAGAAATAAATTTGTGACAGTAATAAAGAGTTAAAATATGCAAGAAAGAAATTGATTTTTCGGGGGTGGGGAAATGGGGTGGTGGGTATTTATTCATAGATAAATGTAAAATACATTTTGCTGTGAATTTAAACCTGGGTATGGACAGCAGGCTAAAGAAGGACTGTAAATTTTCAAATAACCTGTTTGCTAATTGCTTTCATCCCTGGTCAATTGGTTTCTGCACTATGCACTCTAAAGATAGCTCAGAATGAATGTGTTTGGGGGAATGAGAGGTAATTAATGCAAGCAGGCATCCTTAGCTGTGAGACAGAGGTTTGGAAAGCAGGAAAGGTCTGAATTGGGCATCTCTGGATTTGAACTTGTTAAGGTTGCTTTCTGTTTGCCTGGGCTCTTCTGCTGTGGCCTGCCAGGTTTCGGCAAGTGTCAAAGCAAGGCTATATCAGTAGCACCCAAGCATCCAATTTTGGCCCAGAAGATAAAACTTTTCAAACAGTAAAAGCAGTGAAGATGCATCACAATAGACTGTGTAATTATAATGAATTTCCCACCTTCCTTTTTTTTTTTTTTATTTATTTAATTTTTATTCATATTTATATGCCGCCCTTCTCCGGAGACTCAGGGTGGCTTACAATTTTTGGAGCGCAACCCAATGCACTCAGCAATAGCCTTCATTCCATTGTACATGCCTGCTTATTACTAAGTGGCATTTTTTACAAAGTCAGCTTATTGCCCCCAACAATCTTGGGTCCTCACTTTACCTACCCTGAGAGGATGGAAGGCTGAGTCAACCCTGAGCCTGGTGGGATTCGAGCCTGCACTAATTGCAGGCAGCTGGAACTAAGTGCTAGGCGTTTAACAGCCTGCACCACCAAAACTCTTTTCACTTTCCTGCCTTACCTGGGTCCAGAAAGGCTGCCACTGTTGTCATTGGTTGTAGCACTAGCTTTTTCTGAGCACTTTCTTTCCTTCTTTCTCTCGTTTTTCATGGGGCTTCTTCAGAAACATTTGCCTGGCACGCTTTGGCCCATATTTTTTTCCCCTTTAAAACAGAAAGAACAATGCATTTTCTTTTTCTATGGGGTTCTTTCTTCCCCCCCCCTCCTCTCCTTCACATGGAGTGGCAATCCCAGACTTTGATCACCTTGAAGGAAAATGGCAGCAATGAAAGAAAAATTGGAAAGCAGTCATCCATTTTATAAGGTGACATGGTTTGATTTATTTCAAGCTTAAAAAAAGGTAAAAGAAACACCAGCAGCTGACCTGTGAGTTATTTAAAGAGTTATCCTCAACCTAATAGCTGGAGAAAAGGTTGGAGGCAATATATATGCATGTTGGCCAATATATTGGATATAGCCAATAGCAATTATATTACTATGCGCCATGGATTGGATAGGTGAAGGGATCAATTCTCAAATAATAGAATATGAGTATTAGAAGGTGCCAGTTTAGCCAACAAATGCATTTCTTCCCTCCTCACAGAAATTAAACACTGTATTATATCCCTAGATCAAACTATTTCTCTCATTAACTGGCAGATGATCCACTATGAATGCTGGCTTATCTGGCTGGAAAAGGATCTCAAGCAAATTGTCTGTCTGTCTATCATCTACCTATCCTACTGTGATAATGTCACAAGAGATACCAGAAGCAGAACCGTATCCATAAAACCATGACTTATTCTTCCTCACAGCATATTTTTCACCACTCACCACCTTCTTAATATTCAATACATTTTAGACATATTGCTGAGATTGTGTCTCTCTCTCCTTCCCTCCTTCTCTTCCTCTACCAGTAGCCAAACCTAACAATGGTGCATTTGTTTGTTATCTGCTATAAGATTAAATGTGGTCCATCTTACCAGTCATATGAGGGAACTGCCTAGAGGTAGTTTATAGCTTAGTAAAAGGTCACTAAGAAAAGCATGCTGGAGAGTAAAGGAAATGCATCATTCAAAAATGTGTTGGTCTTTTAAACACTGCAATCTTGATAAATGTAAATGAAGAAAAGAACTGATGCCATTTGCTCAGTGTAAAGAAAATAAAAGAAAGAAAGAGTTGACTAGACAAAAACTTGGTTAGTGAAGAAAGTAAATTCAAGGAGCAGCTTTCTATACTAGACCTGGTCATTTGTCCCAACAATTCTCCATCGCTGAAAATATCCTGTTGCAAAATGTCCATCTGGTTGGCCTACAAACAAGAATTATTTTCTTGCTGCATTGCAACTGTCCCAACAAATTAATACATCTAATTCTCCCAGCTTGCCCTTGTTCCTGCTATAGGCCCATTACTGCTCATCCTGGGGAGGGGGAGGGGGAGGAGGAGGAGGAGGAGGAGGAGGAGGAGGAGGAGGAGGAGGAGGAGGAGAGAAGAAGAAGAAGAAGAAGAAGAAGAAGAAGAAGAAGAAGAAGAAGAAGAAGAAGAAGAAGAAGAAGAAGAAGAAGGGGTGGTGGTGGTGGTGGTGGTCAAAGAAGATAAACATTGAAGAAATACATTCTCTTTAGGAAGTGCTGCAGATGAAGAAAATAAAGTGATCCCCTCTCTAAGCCCTAGATATACAGAATTGGCCACCATGATGCCCTTTTATAAAGAGCAAGGCAGAAGGTCTTCACTATTCTCTTTGGACTCCTTGAAACCCAGAGCAAAATATACAGTGAAGGCAAATAATGAAGAACTTGCCTAATTCAGTATGATACAGTTGGCTATGCTAGAGGGGCCTTCAGAGCAGAGAGAAGCCAAAAAGAACTCACGGTTAGCCCTTTTCCCTTGGTACCCAAGAAGGCAAAACAAAGAAATACAGAGATCAAAAGGTAGAGTCCTAACAATGAAAAAAAAAACAGAAAAGAACTAGACATGAAAATGATAGGGGGACTTTTGATCCCCTAGCAATATTTTACTAAAGAAGAGATTTCTCCCATTCTGTTGCTCAATGTGAAAAATGGAAAATCAATGTATGTACGATAGCTGTCTTCAGATTTTTCTAGCAAGTTTTATGGTAGGAAGAGAATGTCAAGTTTATTGAACATTAAGAAAAAATATGGTATATTTATGCATTATTTTCAAATTTATTCTTGAATATAGGGTTTTGTAATATATAAATAAGAAGCATAGATGGAATGTCGAATGCTAAAGTGTTATATAGGATTGTCTAGGTATACAACAAACAAAATATTGGGATTTTTAACTGAGTTGTATTGTATTCTCAGAATCAAACTTATCCCATACTGCAGGCCCTTGTGGAAATTTAAAACAATGAATAATAGATTATATGGAGCTAGGTAGGAGAACACCTAGCTAACTTTAGGCTGACCACAAAAAGCTCAGACATGTTTAGAACTTGGGTTGGAAACCCTCAGAAAATACTAGCACTGAAGGCAAATTGGAAAGTTGATGACATCCTGAGATGCAGAGACAAACCAGTTCTGGTGTTGCCCCCCAAAAAAACCAAAACCCCACAGTATGGACAAGTGATATATATGTGAAGTTATCAAGAGTCAAACATACAAAGTAGATTTATACTTAATATGGTGATCAATGTTCAGCATATCAAAAGGACAAAACAAAAAGATAAAATGGATAAAGTTAGTGGTATGATTCTACAGGGGTGTCAAACTCGATTTCATTGAGGGCTGCATCCGGACTGTGTTTGATCTCAGGGGGCCAGGCCAGAGGGGGTGTGGCCTGGATGGATGTGGCCAGGTGGGCACGGCCAGTTCAATGTCACTTGTCAAGGCCCTATTTTTAGCCATCACAGCTGAAAACAGAACCTGGGAGGGCTGCACATGACCCTCCTGAGTTCTATTTTCACTGGCAGAAGCATTGTGGGCCAGTCCTTTGCTGTTTCCATGGCAGCCCTGCAGGCCAGATCTAAGCACCCATGGGTTCTGATCTGGCCCACATGCCTTGTGTTTGACACCCTTGTTCTAGACTGACATCATGTTTGCACTGGTTATTACAGCATTTTTCACTTCAGCAACACAAAATTTGGCTGCTGTTGCTGGTAGTATGGGTCAGAAAGAAGAGTGTAATATAGCAATGGCACTGGCAATAACACTTATATACTGCTTCACAGAGCTTTACAGCCCACTCTGAGAGGTTTACAGAGTCAGCATATTGCCCCCAACAATCTGGGTCCTTATTTAACCCTCGGAAGGAGGGAAGGCTGGGGCAACCTTGAGCTCGTAAGAATTGAACTCCTGGCAGTCAGTAGAATTAGCCTGCAGTACTGCATTCTAACTATTGTGCCACCACATTGGGTGTGGCACTGGGAGACTTTGCAGCAGCAGTAGTTTATCATCCTTGCTCATATCCTGTTAAAAATTGCTGTGAAACAATACTTGTTGGATAGTTTCTATTTCCTCAGAATTCTGTGGGAAATGTATTCTATTAGTGGGGCTTTGGTGAATCTGCCTGCAACAATGCCAATAAGACTCCTTGGTGCCTACTCAAACAAACAAAAAAACACCAATAAACCTTCTTCCATAACTTAGGACAGGGATGGGATTCAAATTTTTAACAACCAGTTCTGTGGGCGTGGCTTAGGTGATGGGCATGGTTTAGTGGTCATGTGACTGGGTGGACATGGCTTGGCGGTCATGTTATTGGCTGGGTGTGGCCAACTCAATATCAATCACATCGAGGCACGCATCTCCTCCCCTGGCCTCTCATGACTGTGGGGATGTTGCAACAGTCGTAAGTGTGGAAAATGGTCATAAGTCATTTTTTTCAGTACCATTGTAACTTTGAATGGTCACTCCACACAAGCAAAGTACCAGCAAAGGAGGGGGAAAAAACCCCAGAGATATTCCTGAGACAGGAAGTCTAGTCCTGCCAAGAATGTAATAAGGGTTAACGGAGAGGCAGTTTCTGTAAGCAACACCAGAATGTTTCCTTCCTGCCTTCCTTACAGGATTAGGCCAGTAATTTCTTCTAACAACTGGTTCTCCAGACTGCTTAGAATGTTAACAACCGGTTCGAGTGAATAGGTGCGAACTGGTTGAATCCCACCCCTGACTTAGGAAGTGTTAAAGTATATAAATACCCTGCAGATTATTGTGTGTTTTTCGCTAACAGGATTCTGCTGTTCCAGGAAAATATGCTAACTTTGATTTAGTGTTCTGCATACATCAACCTTTGAAGGACAATCCTTTTGGCCTTGCCAAAACTGGAAAATAGAAGCCAATCAATAGTGATGCCAGAACTTCTCAGTCTCTGATTTCCTGCTAATATCTATTGTGAGGCATGGCTCTTCTTCAAAATTAGCAGGCTGTTACAGAAGCATGCTATCTTCTGCCAATTTATTATAACTAATTGCCATGCCCTCATTTTGGGCACTCCTGTCTCAAGCCTAACTACTGTGTTGAGGACTCACTTAGAGCTGCCAATAAAAATTTGGTTTGTATAGGCTCAAGAATATTTGGTATCAAGTGTGTAGTTGTACCTGTGCTCCATTTACATTTTAAGCAATGATATTAGCTGCAAACAATTTTAGGGCTGCTAGTATTAATTCCTTTCCTTTGGTGGAAAAGAACCTCTTAATAGCCATTGAAGATTTTGAAGCTGTTTGGGCAATGTGTTCCTGATAGGTTTCAAATCCCCTGGGCATGGAAAACAAATCCCAAATCTTTAAAGGTAAGCACCTGTTTGATTTTATTTCCATTTATTATCCAATTGCACCGCCGTGGTTTCCTCACAAATGCCAGTACTTTTGATTTTTAATAATTCACTTTGCTGAATTGGATTATGGCTTTCATGACCTTTTTAAAGTCCAATGGGAATGCACAACATGACTACTGCATTGCCCACATGGAAGAGAGGTTCTAAATTTGGCCATTTTTAGGAGCATGGAAATTGAAATTATTTAGGCAACTGGGCATAAAGCTGATGTAGAAATTACACAGAGCTGGAGCACAAAAACTGCAGATTTTACTAACAAACATATGTACATACAGCCTATACCTACCACGCTATTTCCTTTCAGGGTAAATCTTGGAGTGCATATAAAGTGTGTGTGTGTGTGTGTGTGTGTGTGTGTGTACACAAACATATACATATATATATATATATACACACATACACATACATATGTGCATATGTGCCTGTATGTGTATATGTATGTATAGGTGCATGTGTACATATACCATTCACTATACCTTTCCATTTCTCTCTCTATGCAAATCGTTCTTGCTTCTACAACATTCATGGGATGGTTCACTAATTGCCCTTTGTTCTTCAAAGTCTCATCTCCTTCTCCTGAGTTTCTAATCAACTCCATTTCCTCTCTGTCTTTCCCTTCCTCTTAGCCCATTCACTCATTGTTTGTTTTGCAATTTGATCCTTATTCATTCTCTCTGTAGGATCAAACCACCGCAATGTATTTCTTTGATACTGGTCATTCACTTCTGCATTTAATTCACGTTCATTCAGCACCATTCATTCTTGGCCATGTCATTTTTTAAATATGCTATTCTTAAGTATACTTCCTAAGTACACTATTCCTACTGCACTCAACATTATTTTCGTTTCTCCTGACACACCCAACTTTGATTGTGCTATGCCGTTTAACAGGGGCTACTTTCAAAGCAGATATATTTCCAAACACCTCCCTGAATTGTTAAGAACTTTTCCAATACATTAGAAGTTCTGACATTTTTTTCTTATGCATCTGGCTCTAGTCAGTCTTATGGGAAGTTGGCAGAAGCTAATTGGAGATTTGGAGAAATCTGATAAGGAAATATATCTAAAATGATGTGCCAATGCATCACAAGTTCTCTAATAAATATACTAAATGGCCAAGTGGACATCACACAGCTTTGTTTTTTTTTCTCCCCTTCTCGGTTTTATATTATTTGATAAACATTCCATTTATTCTCAAGGCTGCTTTACCTCTATCCTACGCAGCTCTCGTCACATTGATTAACCAACATTCAATTCCAAATTCACATAAAACATTCCATAATTCGAGCCCATTCTCTAAATTAACAAACATGGATTAAACTTTCTCATTTTCATACATTTCTCAGTGAGCTGCTGAGGTGTAAGATTCTAATCTGCATACTCCATGCCCAACATAAAACGGTACTGCATTTCCTCAGACTTACTCATTAACACCTCTTGTATCTTTTTGATCATAAGTCTGCCATACACTTTCCCAGGTACACCTAATATATAGTACTAATCTCCTTGTAGATTTTGCGTTCACTCTTGTTACTTATTCCTTCGTATAAACAACCAGCAATGGTTTTTTTTTCAATTGTGAAGCACCAATACAGCCATTATATGTATTAAACCATTTTTGAGCCACTTCATAAACAAACTACATTTATATTTAATATTTTTCAGTTATCTAAACATGAAATCTCACAATTTTTATTTATTCATTTGTATACCACCTTTATGGTTTTTACAAATAACTCAAGATAGCAAACCTATCCAATATATCTTCCTCCTCCTTTTTTCCTCACAATAACAACCCTGTGAGGTGAGTTGGGCTGAGAGAGAACTACTGACCCAAAGTCCCCCATTGGCATTCATGGCTAAGGTGGGATTAGAACTCACAGTCTCCTGGTTTCTAGCATGGTCCATCAACTGCTAGACCAAAACTGACTGTTCATTTTTCAATATTCCCACAGCACTTATGACCTCCTTTTCATAACTTTTTCTTGGAACTAATAATATAACATTTATTTCCATTTCACACTTTGCCATCATGATTATCCCCATATAAATCTCTAAACTGCTCCCTACTGCCTTTTCTCATTTCTATAAAACCCAAATAATTGCATCTCTTTTATTCTTAATTCCATTCTGTCTGCTGGTGGCTCATGTTTATCCTTTTTTTACCAGTTTTCAAAACCATTTGATTTTCATCAGTGCTCTAAACATAGTCCTTGATTTATGACCATAGTTGGACCAGAATTTCTGTTATAAGTTAATGCGATGTTAAAGCGGGCAATCATGTTACTAGACCCAATTTAACCATAGTCATTAAGCAAATTACATGCTCATTAAGTAAATCCAGCTTCACTAACTGACATTTTTGTTTGAAAACTGACTGGGAAGGTTGCAAATTGTCACCACAGGACGTGACCCCATCATAAATGCAAACTAGTAGCCAAGTCCTGAGATTGTGATCACATGACTGCAGGATTGGTGCTGTAGTCATAAGTAACTTTGAACTGTTGTTAAACAAATTGTCATAGGTCAAGGATTATTAGTATGTGCTTGCTCTCCTTCTTTAATTGTTGCACTCTTTAACTATATTGTACCCTTTTTTGTATCTTTGTATGAGAGAGTCTATCTGTCTCTACTAACTTTTTGCAGCCATCATAATCTTATTTGCAGTGTTTAATATGGGATTGGCCTTAGAGGAAGAATTATTGCATGTGAACCTTTCCCTTCCCAATGACAAAGCAAACGAACTGTTTTATCAATCCTGTTTCCTTTTTAGCATTTATGACATGGCAGGGTATTCTACAACTGAGCAATCTGAACTTAGAATAAAATAATAATAATAAAGGGCATCAATAGAAAAAAGTATCCACAGTACTGTCAGATCAATTCATTTAGGTGGTCCAAGGACTGCATAGCAGAATGCAAAAGTATGCAAGTGGAAGTATGGTATTAAAGTGACTATGTAGTACACGGGTGTCAAACCCGCGGCATCATGTTGCCATCAAGTGACATTTCGTGACGTTTTTAACCTCTTTGTGGAGCTGGGGTGGGCATGGTCTGCATGTGACACATCTGGCCCGTGGACCATCAGTTTTACACCCCTGATTTAGTATAATCCTTGTACACAAAATGAAATGAAATATAACTTTGCATGTTTTTTTCCCCTGACTGTTGAGTCTATTAAATAAAGTACTGATCTAGGATGGCAATTTGAAAACTTCTTAAGGGCAAGGTTAGTTACCTTTGAACCCCACAGGTTTGCCATTCACAGCCCTGTCAATGACCAGTCTCTGTACAATGAACAGGTTTGTCCTCTCACCTCTGTTCTGAAATAAACTTAGTAACTTCCCAAAGACAGAAATGTACCCAGAAAAATGGCAGGGCTATAAAAGACCCTCAGTAGTAAATGGAAATATGCCCATATTTTCTATGAGCTTTGAATCAGACATCAAGTGACAATAGAGGTCCATGACTGTAGCATTTAGATAAAAATATTAGCTTCAGAATTCTGCTAAATTAATCCAGCTCCTTTTGATTATTGATGTCCTACTGTTTCCTGCCTGAAACAATATACACGAAGCATCAGTCATTTTATAAATTATTCATTCACAGTTATTTTGGCAGCACTGTCTTTCCATTTATCAACTGATAAATGTACAGGAGATAAGGAGGGTAATTTTGTAGCCTCTTGACATTTACCCTTAACATGATTTCCATATTAAATAAGGCAAAATTACTAATGATGCTTGTCTTCAAATATTTTAAAGTCAGCATCACCAAACAGTGTTACTGTATAATCACTCAGCCTTCATGGGTTTTGGTTGAAGATTATATGTACAGCCAGGAATTCAAGCTTGTTTTAAAAAGACCCTACTAAAGCCCCAGATGTACTTAATATGATACATAATATGTATCATAGAAACCTGAAAGGTGAAAGAATATACAGTTGTAGGAATTTTAGTGTATAATTCTACCCTACCGTAGTCTAGCCGAATTAAATTTCCCTGTTCTGACCCAATTAAGGGCAGGGACCAATATAGTCTATTTATTGCACAGCTTTGCAGCGACAAATGGCCCTCCAACAATGCTAACAAAACTCCATCCCACTTTCCCTGAGTCACCAACAGACAATAACACCCGGTCCCATAAACAAGGTCCAAAGCTGACCGCAAGGCAAAGAGAAAGTCCACAGTCCATAACCAAGGTTTGGAGTCCACAAATCAAGGCCCAAGGTTCAGAAAACACAAAGCACAATTCAAGTTCTGTGAGCAAGGTCCACAAAGCAAGATCCAAGGTTCAGAGTCCACAAGTCGAAACACAATCCAGAGTCCACAAAACAGGGTTCACAAAAGCCAGAGAAATATGCACTGAAGCAAACGGTTGTTTATAGCAAACACATCTTCCCCATGCATCTGGCTAAATCACCTCACAGAATGTTTTCCTTGTGAGGAGGAGTGGGCTGCCTCCTCATGAGCAGCCTTGCAGACCTGCTCTGCATTTCCCTCTGCTCCACTTTTTGTTCCCATAGATTGGAAAGGGGAGGCAGCTGTTGGAGGTGAACTGTTGCCTTATCTCACCGCAGCTGATCCCCTCCTGTTTTCATTAGGGTAAGTGGCTCTCCATCCAGTCATTTTCAGCCCCCAGCTCTCTGGACATTCTTGGGGAAATGTGCCACCCCCATGGTCCTGATTCCAGCTCCTCCTCTTCCGAACCAGCTTCTGACATGGCCATCACACTCCCAGACAATAAATTAACATATCTATCTATCTATCTATCTATCTATCTATATATATATATATATAAGCTAATGTTATACTTTAACACCCCCAAAATACTTCTAACTATTAGTGTCCTGATCCTTCTTCCCAATCTCATTACAATGGTTGGGATTACAGTGGTGGGATTCAAAAAAATTTACTACCAGTTCTATGGGCATGGCTTGGTGGGCATGGCAGAGGAAGAATACTGTAAAATCTCAGTCAGAGGTGGTATTTGCCGGTTCTCCAAACTACTCAAAATTTCTACTACCGGTTTTCCAGAACTGGTCACAACCTGCTGAATAACACCCCTGGTTGGGACGTAACAGAGAATGTTAGACTTAGACTCACGATTCAGGACTCTTCTTGGTGGAGAAACTCACTAGATAGTAAAGTCTCCAAACCAGATCAGACAGTTTTTATCATATATATATATATCTCCTAAGAAATGCCCTCTACCAATGAAAGCTTACACCATTTCATAATATAGATATTAATTTTTAAGGTGTGTACGTTTTTTTATAATCCCTTGGTAGCTAGATACAATAGGATTACTACTTCCACAATTTTAAAGGAATATGAGCATTAATGGCTGGCTGAGAATTCATACAAAGCATAACAATCTTTATTTTAAAATCAACACCTTGCATAACTACATAAGAATGCATGCACTTACTGGACTTTTAAAAAAAAACTGAAATAGCAATATGACCCTCACTTTTCCCCAGTTGCAGAATTATTTTATGGCTTTTGGCAATTGCTAGCACTTTATTTTGTAAACTATCCTGGGATCAGAAGATGAAGAGTAGTCTAAACTAAATAATTTATTAAATAAATAAAATATAGAATTGATAATAAATAATAAATGCAGAAACCATAAAGCATTTGATTTTTCACATACCACCTATTTCTCCTGCAAATTAAAATGGTGTATAAAACTTGAAAGCAGTATCAAAACAGGAGATATATCAGTGTATTTTTTTACATTTGACTACAAAGCAGTAATGATATGTTTACAAAATACCACACCTACACCTTAGAACCAAAGTTCTAGTATTACTTCTCCTTGGGCTGGGTTTGCTTTAATAGCTTGATCTAGTTACTCCTCAGAAAATGTAAATGTACAATTTAGATCATTGTCTGGAGTTTTATTTTCCAAAACAAGGTCCAGTAAGGTGAAGCTAAATATGCTGCCCAGTAAAAGGTGTGTAAAAAAGTTCTATTGAGCTCTTCTTTCTGATATTTTCCAGAGGATTTTACTAAATCCTATACCTATTAACAGAACAAATATATGCATGTATTTAATCAACTGACAGAAATCAAAGAAATTTAAAATGATTCGTCTTGGTTGACTCCTTCCTACTATTTTTCATCGCCTTGCAAATCATTTTTAAAATAATAAATAAAATGGGGGCTGCTATTCATTTCTAATGTTGAATATCTGTATTCTTAGGACACATTATCAAGCCCTTGAATTTCATCTTAGAATCAGAAAAATCTTCTGCTGCTGAATTTGTGCCTGCTATGCAACCATTCCAAGCAAAACAGCTCTGTGACTGAGATAGAGGGGTCAAACTCGCGTCGCCATGTCATCGTCACGTGATATATTTTTTTCCCCTTTGCTAAACTGGGCGTGGGTGTGGCCAGCGCAGGACGCATCTGGCCCATGGGCTGGGGGTTTGACAGCCCTGGACTAAGATAACTTGCGGCTTCTAGTGTGCAAGGAGAAACCATAGCTTTAATTTTGCTAGCAGAGTATAGTTCTGTCCCACTTTGGGAATGGAATTGTAAGTATATGTTTGGGGTGATGACTTATGTAGCAACTTGTGCACAGATTAATTATCCTTAAGGCAAAGTTTCTACCTTTAAACAGGCATGATGGAAATAAAGTATGAACCCCCAGGTAAGCAATCACTGCAGGGCTAGCCTGTTCATGTAAAGAAAGAAGAAATCCAATTTCCTCTTGCCGTGTCTGGCCACACCTGTCTTTCTGTTAGTGCTAAATGTCTTAGAGAGATGAAAATAGGTTGATGACTCTGATCATGCCATGCTAAAATACGGGTGTGTTTTATCTTTCCTCTTTCTCAAGTGGGTTTTCTGTTATTGGGCAGTTTGTTACATGCATGTTCTTGCAAAAAAAAAGAAGAAGAAGCAAAAGTCAGGCGTTTCATGTTACTTGATGGATGTTAAAGTTAGAAAGGTCAATTAGTAATTGAGTTACTGTATGATTCCTTTTGATTAGTGCCAAGAGGTGCATATAGTCCACCCTTAAGATAACAATGCAACAAAGGGGTCCTGTTTCTCTGACATTAAGATATAATCTTCCAGGTCTTAATTCAGCTGAATGAAGCCGTTGAGCCAATAAGGTGAGTTGCATTTTAAAAAGAGAACTACATGTGAGTATAGCAAGTCGATGGTTTTAAAGAAATTGCTTGTTAATCCTGTAGTTTATTTGCTTTGAAGTCCATTGACTTTTCTGAAATTAGTACCACAAATACTTGGGTTATGCAGGAATACTGTTTCAGAAATAGCATTTCAGAGAATAGCTGTGGAAACCCAGGAAAAGTTGTAACTTCTTTAAAGAGCTACAGAGAGGTGCTAGGTTTAACATGTTCCAAAGCATCTTTCTGGAATCAAATATAAAGCATTGTACAGCCCTAATGAATACATATCCTTATGGGGGAAAATCTAGTGGCAATGTAAAGCCAAAAATGTGATAAACTAATCTCTACACTTATGCAATGCTAGACTTAGCCTTGGAAACATTCATACAACCTTCTTTGTTTTCTTATTCCTACTTAGAAGGCACAATTGTATCATTGTTGGAAGAAAGCAGCAACTAGAGGTTTATTAGCAGGTTAAGTGGAAGGAAAGCAAGTAGTAACAACTCATCAGTTTGTTCATTTTGTAGGTCATTGGTGTTTTGGGTTTTTTTTTTTAAGATGGCTGGTCATTTCTGTTTGGCTTGACATCCAGGATAATGTTTCCAAGCATGAGGGGCTAAATGTGCCACGGGCCCTGTTTCCTAGCTTTACTGCTAACTAGACAAGTATCTCAGCTGCTGGGTACAATTATTTTGAATGTTTTAATTGTTTTTCATTGTCTTAAAGCAGGGGTGTCAAACTGGTGACTGGCAGGACAGATGCGTCACATGCAGGCCATGCCCCATCCCAGCTCCGCAAAGGGAAAAACATCACAATACGACACATGACAGCAACCTGACACTGCGAGTTAAAGTGTTTTAAAATTTTAATTGTAATATATTTTTGAATGAATGAATGAATGAATGAATGAATGGGAGCTCAGCTCAATCTCTGGAATCTTTTTGTAGCATTTTAATTGGCCTAATAAAACTTTTACTCAGCTGGGTTTTGAAACTTTTCTTTTAGCTTTTTTTTCTTTTTTAAATCTCTATCTCTTCAACAGCATTAGTTCATACATTCAACTGATAATTGAATCATAGAGATTCATGACTTCAGGGCTAAATTGTGAACAACAAGCCAAACGTTCTATTTAAAACAAAACAAAACAAAACACCAAAGTTCTCCAAGGAATTATAATTGTCCAAACAGTATAAGCACATGCAAATGAAGTTACCTTGTCCCTGTTTTCGTGTTTTTTAAAAAACATTGGCCCCTCCCAAATTAATTATTCTGTATCAGTTCTCCCATTTAGCTAGGTATGGGAATTTGAGGCCATATGTATCTGTAATATGCAAATTATATATAGCATTTTGATGTCTGACATACTGAAATTAAATCAAATTGGAGAGGGAGAAAAAAACAAAGTGTGTAATAAAGCTACTTTTATGGCCTCAAGCTGTAGATACATTGTGGTCTGTAGTAGTTAAGCAACAGCTGTTTGGATTTAAAGCAGAATTATGATAAGGATCCCCCAAAGACAACACCTCTTGAGGTAACTGCATTTATCTAAATGCATCTGCTAACAACAAACACAGTGACTTAAGATATGCTACTGATAGTATGCATTGTTATTTCCTTTTCTTCTTTTTCTTCCACCTCTTCTTTTTCAAGTCTGTTGGAAATAGCTTTTCTAGAACAAAATGGTGGTTTGGAGATTGGTCACCAATTGATCATCAGTGGGTCACAATGTCTGCTCCAACTGTCTCTGCAGGTAGAATCAAGATATAACCTAAGAAACTAAATAAGAAAAAAAAGCAAAGTGTAATAGTTAAACAAAACATACAGCAGAATAAACCCATTTGAGCAGAATGCATACTTTCAGAATAACTGTCCTTTAGCAGCTTCATGACAGCCAGTTTGGTGTGATGGTTAAGGCATCAGGCTAGAAAGTGGGAGACTATGAGTCCCAGTCCTACCTTGGAAACAAAGCCAGCCAGAAGCCCTAGGAAGGAGGCAATGGCAAACCACATCTGAAAAATCTTACAAAGAAAACTGCAGGGAGAGACTATTCCAGAAGCAAAAACTAACTCAAAGGCACAGATATATATGTCATACTGAATAAAATGTGGATAAAAAGATAGATATTTTAGCCTTTTTTATTGCAGACTTGTAGCAAATCCACTAAATGGAATTTTTAAAACAGTACCAATGAACTTATTTTAAAGTTAATACTGTTTGTATTTAAACTTTTGGGAAGTATTTTTGAATGGGAAAAATGTCTTCCACATGAAGTATGGGTCTCATATTTATTTGTTTGTTTTCATATTCCAATTCTACTTCGACTCAAAACTCCTTTCTGTATTTCTGTTTACTTCAGCTAACCTAAACTTAAGATGAGTAATTCTGCTTTACCATAAAATACTGTAAAATCTTCTTGCTTTTCAAGATGGCTCTATTAAGAACTTTAAACATGATATAACAGATTTGATCTTTGGGCCTTTTAGTCTTCAGTCATAAAGTTTTAATGTGGAATTTGTCCTGCTTTGCCACACTGGGCATGTATAATAAATTAAGATTCAGGAATCTATATTAGATTCGATCTAAATTTAACTGTAGTTTAAAAAGACCTATTTAAATTCACGGGTCTTGGCTTCAACACTGATGACATTTGGAGCAAACTTCCATTTATAAAATAAAGGAAAAAGTCATAAGAATGATGTGCTAATTTAGCTACACTATTTCTCTGTAAGAAAGGGAAGAGCCGTAAAGTATTGCGGTTATAATGCTGGACTTGGCAGAAGAAAATCCTTAATCAGAAACATTAATAGCTTTGCTAAATGAACTGAAATAAGCAAAATACAAAACAAGCACACCTTGTAACTAAGCAAGACAAATGCTAGGAAAAACAGCTGCATTTTCCTTATGAGAAACTTATAGAAATCACTATCACAACACTTGTACATACTGAGGTTTCAGCAAGGTTCTGTCATGCCCCTGTCAGGAGTCTAAATCCGAGGAGGAAGATGAACAGCTGACAGAGAGTGGGAGTTGGCTCCGTTGGCTGTGGAGGAAACTGGGGAAGGGCAAAGTCTGGCTGGGCAGAGGAGAGGTAAAACAATGGAGAGGGAGTTCAGAGGAAGACCCAGGCCCACCCACTCTTCACCCTAGGGCACACAGGGAGGAATGGAAAAGAGAGCAACATAGGTTGCGTGGCTTACAGGGGAGGAAAGGGCCCTGATTCCCTTCATTGGCCACAGCTGGGAAGAGAGTTTAAAAGAAATGCATGCAGACTGTGGCAGCTGCTGGGAGCAAACGTGAGTTTATCTTGTGTTGACTTTGCTTATCTGGCATCTTCCCAACTGTGTTGAGTTATTGCCATGCCTTCACATCTGGAATTCTTGCTCCTGCCCTGCCAAACTAATTACCTCATTTTGCCTTGATTGGACTTATAGTTACAGTTTTTGTTGACCACGTTTTGGGCTTGATTCTCTGCAGTCAAAGGCTGGGAAAGTTTTTCTCCAGCCAGAAGGTAACCAGGACGTTGGGAGCAAAGTTGGAGCTAATAAAGGGATTCCTACTGATTATCTGACTGTGTTGCCTTTGTGCCACGCCCTGGGTCATCACAGGTTCCATGCAGTAAAGGAAAAAGAGAAGTGTTTCTAAATGTTGGACTTTCCATTGCAACTGCAGCCGAAGATTATGTTTAACATGTTTTATTGCATACAGGTAGTCCTTGACATAAGACCACAACTGGGACTGAAACTTCCATCACAAACCAATGCAGTCGTTCAATGAGTTTTAGCCCGATTTTATGACCTTTCTTGCCACAGTCATTAAGCAAATCTGACTTCCCTCATTGACTTATCGGAAGCTCCCTGGAGTGATGACAGATGGTGATCACATGTTCCCAGGATGCTGCAACCATCGTAAATACAGGCCAGTTGCCAAGTGACTGAATTTTGATGACATGACTGTGAGGATGCTATGATGGTTGTAAGTCACTTATTTCAAATGGCCATTTTTAAAAAATCAACAATTACCGAAAAGGTGAGGACTACCTATAATGACCTACAGATCTTACACTCGGGCTATTCAGGCAATCCTCGACTTACAACTGCAATTGAGCCCACAATTTCTGTTGTTAAGTGAGACATTCGTTAAGTGAGTTTTGCCCCATTTTACAACCTTTCTCGCCACAGTTTCTGCAGTTGTTAAGTTAGTAAGTACGGTTGTTAAGTAAAACTGGCTTCCCCATTGACTTTGCTTGTCAGAAGGTCCCAAAAGGGGATCACATGACCCTGGAATACTAAAACCATCATAAATAGGAGTCAGTTGCCAATCATCCAAATTTTTATCACCTTACCATGGGGATACTGCAACAGTTATAAGTATGAAAAACAATCATAAGTCACTTTTTTCAATGGTGTTGTAACTTCGAACAATCACTAAATGAATTGTTGTAAGCTGAGGACTACCTGTGTTGCTGGATCTGAGGTACCAGTTTAGTAGATCTCAGAAATATGGTGGACATAGTGTACCTTAACTTCAGCAAAACATTCAACGAAGTCTCCCATGAGATTTTAGTACAGAAAAATACCAAAAAATGGGCTAGTTTAGAAGAGCATCCGGAAGTTCAAGTTGGTGCAAAATGCAGCGGCCCACGTGGTTTTGTGCAGACCCCGTATGCACATGTATCACCTCTCCTGCAGGAGCTGCATTGGTTGCTGATTTGCTTCCGGGTGCAATTCAAAGTGCTGGTTGTCATGTTTAAAGCCCTTCATGGCTTGGGACCAGGTTATCTGAGGGACTGTCTCTTGCTGGTCACATCTACCTGACACAACAGGGTGGGGAGGCAGGGAATGTTGTGGGTCCCATCCCCGAGGGAGATACACCTGGTGGGACCCAGAAGAAGGGCCTTTTCAGTGATGGCTCCCTTTCTCTGGAAATCATCTCCCCCAGAGATTAGAACATAGCCCCCTACTTTTACTTTTTGTTATTTTTTATTGTTTTATATTCTGTAAGCTGTCTTGAGTTGCCATGGGCAAATAGGCAGCAATATAAATTCAATAAATAAATAGTTTATGCTAACGTTATCAGAATTTGTGAGGCCAGAGAATACTTAAAAGATACTTGAAAGGCAATATTATGACGAGAAAAATCTTGGCATGCTGGAAAGATGGACCGAAATCAGAAAGATGAATTTCAATAGGTATCAATGTAAAACTCTCAATTTAGAGAGAAAAAAAAATCAAGGGTTTGAATGTAGGAGAGTTTATATTAGGCAGCATTGTATGTTTTACTATGCCTGTGCAGCATTTACCACAATGGCGGAATGAGAGCAAGTAAACTTCCTAGTACTATAAATCAATTTCACTCATCCATGTTAATGGAAAGTGCAATGAGGGAGGAAGATCAGGCATCTCCACTATCACCTAGGTCTTCTCTGACCATCCTAGCTGAAACATATTATCACAATAATATTGGCCATCAGCTGCTGTTTGTCAGGTTTAAAGTATTGCTTCAGGCATCCACAGTTAGTGTTACTCAAAGGAATCTTAAAGAGTTCAAAACTGCAGATTTAGAAGGGACCAATTCCAATGCCATAGCAACATGAACATGGCTTTGACTGCCTGAGATTTTTTTTTTTCCTCAGAGCGGATATTAGTATGAATAAGTGGCATATCATTACACAGGCAGTATTTCTACCCCCAAAGACTATGGAAAAAGGTCTTTGTTTTTTATTTTTCTTTTAACTCTAAAGCATCAAATCCATTGCTCCTAATCTGAAAATTTCAGGGCAGCTTTTCCTGGCAAGTTATTAACAAGCTTTTCACTTTCTCCTTCTCCTTCTTCTTCTTCTTCTCCTCCTCCTCCTCCTCCTCCTCCTCCTCCTCCTCCTCCTCCTTCTTCTTCTTCTTCTTCTTCTTTTTGCTGAAGTACATATGCAGGTGTGAGAGAACCAGAGACACCTGCACACATCATTTTTCTCTCAGAATGCCAAAGCTTCCCATGTATTCATCATTCACAGAAATGTTAATATTTTATTTCCGTTACCAAGTGTGCCCATTCCAACTTTTATCTCAAAAACATTCTTTATCATCCTTTCATTAAGTTCTCAAGAGCTAATGGTTTCTGAGTTCCCCCAGTAAGGATGACGTTCTGAATAATGAAAGCTCATTATTTCTCCACAGAATGCTTGTTAATTCAAATGATGATATTAAAACTAGAGTAGCCTTTAGCGCTGGGGTGATTTCTAGCATACTTTATCATGTATCAATATATACTCTGTTTGTCAAAACTGCCCTGGGCTGGGGCTGACATTCTCTCGGGAGAAGTCTAGTGCTTCAAGAGGCACTGAATACACCAAGGTGACAACTGCAGAGTTTACGCCTCTAGGAAACAGAAAGATGAAACTTGAAGTGCACTGATCTCCCCCCACCTCGCCTTGATTTTCTTATTAGTATTCATAAAGAGACAGAATTCTCTCCCCCCACCCTGTTTTTTTCAGCCCCACCTTCTGAATAGACTGAGGGTGTTTTTTTAAGGGTGGGTTGGTGTCTACTCACACAGAGGCTCACTGTACAAAAATCTGTTTTCCAGATTAATTAACAAATCTAAAAGCATCCTTGCTATTAGCTGAGCCATTTCACAAACAGAAACGTTTATTTACAATACGCTAAAATACTGCAACACTGCTTGACTCTGTTGTGATTTTTTTTCCCTGCTAAAATTCACAGTGGTTTCCCCTTGCTGTAAACTAGATTAAATCATATTCCCTACTGTTATCTTAGCTGAAAATGTCATGACACACTGATACCCATTTTTACTTTGATACACAATACACAAAAGTGCTTAATATCTTTCCTTCTCTTGACTATTATTTTCCTCTGTTGTCATTCCTGTCTTAAATAAAGATCTCAGGGGAAAATTGAGAGGTTTCTAGCTCTGTACTGTAACCACAACCCCAAACTTACTTTCTTATTGTCACAGAGTAAATCTGTTCAGATGATCTCTAGTATTCAACACTAACTTGTTGGGACATAACCAATTGATCAATAAACATGACAAAAATTATACATATTCTCACCTACGCACATATATACAACAGAGAAACAACACAGTCTAGTACATTTAATAATTTAAATGTAAATACAGGTGGCCCTAGTTTAGTAATTGCCTAATTCACAGTTATAAGGGCGATGAAAAAATAACTTTGCAACCAATCCTCACTTATAAAATGTTTGCAGGTTTCTAAAGTAAAGGAAGGCTGAAACAAAATTGTAAGCACAACTGCAGTTTTATTTAGTGATTGCTAAATAAGGACTTTGTGTACAGAACAAGTGACTAATGTTCCTCTTCAGTTTGCTATCTGGGTATTGGTCAACCACTTCAAGGGCCTTGGTCTTCCACTGGATGATCCTGCATCTTTAAACCAAACTCACACTAAGCATCCATGCAAATACAAGTATTTCTAGTAAGACTACCAGATTCTGTAACAGCTTTGTCCCCTATGCCATCCATCTGGTAAACTCGCAAGATTCATTTTTCTCACCGTTTATATGTATACATCCAAACTAGACTGTGTTGTTTCTCTGTTGTATAGATGTGTGTAGGTGGGTATGTGTATAATTTTTGTCATGTTTATGTAATGTATATTGGGAGTGGTTACCCTTTGAGATCTCATTTTAATGTATGCTGATTAGTGTACATTTAAAGTGACAATAAAGTTATTATTCTATAATCTGTTCTATTCTATTCCATTCCATTCCATTCTATCACACTCTGACTGATTTTCATAATGGATTCTGTGCTCTGTGAAGTACCAAATTTATATTGTTGTATGTGACAAAGCTGGCACTGATCTGTAGTTTTTGAAATTTATGAATTCTATTCAGTTAAGACACGCATTAAGATACCTCACTAAGATCACCTATATGAAATATTAATAAAGATAACACTTTTAAACCTTCACAGGTTTAAGAAGTTTCATTGAACAGAAAGATTTACTTCTAAGTGGACAGACTATGCAAAATGCTAAGCAATGTCAGAAATGCAAGAAACTTGCAAATTTTTCCCCTAAGTATCACATAAGGCTAAAGAAATTCGAAGTAAATGCAGAATATTGTTTGTATTACTGTTGTCCCTGTAAGCCATGAAAGCTTTAGCAGAAGAGTTGGACAGCTTTCCTAGTGATTGGCTCATGCTGATGCATGATGGAATGATTATGAGATTCCAGCTGCACCGGGGTTTTTTTTAACTGTCACCCATATTCCTCTGGACAGATGGCAATCTGTACTGTTTGTGCAAAAGAGTTCAGGAGATAAAAAAAGATGAGTATATGAGAAGCAGCTGTAGTGTAAATTTGCATGACCGTTGCGTCTAAGTATTGTGAATGGTGATTTGGATAAAGAAGGTCTGCAAAAATCTCTGAAACACATATCGAGTTATTTTTGCAGCTGCATGACTGTAAAGCCATTTACTACTCCCTTAGGCTCAAATCAAATTCCTAAAAGTGCCAATACATCACAGCCACTTCAGTGATCGGCGCTGGTTCCATGGTATGATATACCAGATGAACTGGTTCTACACACCCTGAGAAAAAATGACAGCTTTTCATTGCAAGCTGTTGTGGTCATAAACAGAAACAACCAGCCTCATGCATGCCCAAACCTGCCTCTCTTTTTTTAAAAAAAATGGCAAGGAGTATCATTTAATACAATTATCTGAGGGATACCTCCATTTCTGCCAAGTTGATCACCGATAAAAACTTCATCCTTTTTTTATCTTAACAGTTTCTATAACAGTTTTTATCTTAACTCTTTCCACACATTCTCCTTTAAAACTACTAACAATAAATGCTCAGACCACTAGAACACCAGTTAGGTCTCTGAAGAATAACTGTCTTCAGGATGATGTACTTTTTCACATTGTCTGCAAACATGGAAGAAGAAGCTGGAAGAAACCCTCCATAGTAAATACAGATTATAATAATTCCAATGATGCCCAAACTTGCTTATACTTTGATACATCATTAGAGTACGTTGACATGACACCTTGAGAGATGGAATAGGCAGCCATATTCTCCCCAATCTCAACAGATAACAATATTTTATGTTGTTTCTTCCTATGAAGCAGGATCTGTGCAAATGGATCCATCTGTATCCATCTGCCATGGAGATCAATAGATATTAGCCCTGATGGCAGTATGAATGCCTCTGAAGGCCATCTGCTGGAAGCCTAGTGAGCTTATGAATGAAACCGAATATACGTATCCCAAGATAATGTTGCAGGATCCAATTTGGGTTAGTCACCGGGATCAGAGGTTTAGCCTCCTGAGCCTTCCAGACTCATGCTGGAGCCCATCCTCAAGGAACTTCTCTCTACCAGAGTATGTGCTTTGGTCTATTCTGTGTGTGGTATTTATATGGTGTCTGGTTGTAATCTACTGGATCCCCTGCATGGATTGCCCTTTTTTAGTTCTTGATTGGCATGTTAATGGACCACTATTAAGTCTTTGGCTGTGCTGCCAAGCCCTTGCCTCCTTAGTGCTTTATAAGCTGGTGGTAACTCAGCACACCTGTTGACTGACAAGGGGCCCATTTCCCAGGCTCCAATCACTTCCCTGACTGTTTTTGTACCTGATCATCCAAAAATCTTAGTAGCTTAGTAGCAGCAATATTGAATGTATGTCTTCGTTCATTGCAATGTGAGGCTTACCAATGAGTTCAGCTCTCTTCATCTGACTGCTTGCTTGTGTTCTTGCAATCTCGTGCTTAGCCTGCTCCCTGTCTGCCTTACATTGTCAGAGGGGCAATCCATGCAGGGGATCCAGTGGATTACATTGGAAGTATCTCCCATCTCCAAGTGATCTTTACAATGCATAATTTGCCCTCGTATGGTAGCCTCTGGGCGGTGCAGATCTCCGAAAGTGCATTCTACTGCTTCCAAAATGTTTTTGATGTATGACAGGGTGTGCCATGTAGTTGGTCTTGTAGCTTGTTTCTTGATTTTTCTCCCCACCACGTTGCACAGACATCTTGTAACAAATGTTTCCTTGTGCAATTAGTTGGCACTGTGAGAGCAGAGTATTGGACTGGGTTGCCCTGGGGTCTTATCTTATGGGATGTTTCCTGCTGAGGAAAGATTTTGGATCAGGTAGGAATTTCTTTCCATTTAAAAGACCATATAATATGTTAGCCAAATCTGGAGTATATAGCCAAAGGATATATGGATGTTTATTTAACTACAGTACTCCCTGAATATTATAGCTTTTAACAACCACCTTTCAAGTCACATTAAAGGTGCTTCACAATTTCAGGGATCAAGAAAATTAAATAGCATAGGTACCAACAGAATCATCAGTAAATTTGTGACAGAATTCTTCTACAACTGTATATTATTTCTAAGCTGCCTTTCAGGGGACTTGTAACTTAGAAATCTACAATGTCATGTATTGTACAGTCAGAGCAGGGTGCTCATGTTTGTTGACAAATATATGGTTGATGCTTTCTCGGGCATTCTACAATAGGATACTGGCTTCTCAGATGACAACATACTGGTACTTCAGATGACAACATTTTATAAGGTATAATAAACACTTTCAATGATAAACACACCATATTCCGGTTGCATGTCAGTCTAGAGAGTGTTAAGGAAATTTAATTTACAGAATCAACACAAATGCAATTCAGTGCAAAGCATTCTAGAGTTGTTCCCTGAAATGCCTGAAGCATCACATCTGGAGTTAAGAATACATTTATTTTAAAGAAGATAAGGAAATATAAGACTATCATAGAAACATACAATTGTTTATGAATGTATATAACAATTACATCTGTAGCCCTCCATAATTTTTTATTTCAATTATGTCATTATCTGAATTTTTATTCTGGATTTAGTCCAAAATAAAACATACATGACAGTATCTCCAGCAACTAAATTTGTTTCTCAGCCAAACTACTGATAAAAAAAATTGTAGGGAAAAATCTTATGGCTAAAAACCAGTATCTACTTTGATTTGATTGTATCGCTTGAAAAATGTGGACATGTTTAATTTTATACAAGTTTAAAGTGATTGCATAATTTTTTTTACAGCTTGTGTTTTGCCCTGGAAGAAACAAATCATAGCCTACCCATAATATATTTGTGAATATTTGTTTGTGTCCAGTCAAGGTAGATATCCATGTATGTCACAAGTAAGCAATGAATTGCTGCTTTTATATGGTACCAGGGCAATGACCTTTTATTTAATAATAAATGTTTGAATGAAATACAGTAGCATGGCTAGAGAGAGATAAATCTGGAACATCAGTCCCTCAAGGATGGTCTTGGCAGCTCCCACAAATCTGGGGGCAGGACAATGAGTCATAGATACAATGAGGCCTGTTATCAACCTAAGGGATATTTATGGCTTTCTAGCTTGAAGAAGGCAAAACTGAGAAAGGGAGCTCAAGAATAAGGGTCCTATGGGAAAAGAGTGGAGCCATTTTCATAGAAACTATGCCAGTCTTCCCTTTGTTCTGAGCTTATCATTTAATGCATGATTAATAGATAGAGGATAGGAGATTGAATAGCAAAAGAAGATCCACCAGAAGAATTTCAAACAAGAAGAGTAGTCGGCTAGTTTACTTTTCTTATTTATTTAAGAACATTTATATGGCCACCCAACTCACTCTCAGTTACCTTGGGCAACTTCTAAAGATAAATATAGTTATCATTAGATAGTTGTTGTACAACCTGCAAGTTTTAAAAAAAACAGAGAGAGAAAAAGAATAGTCAAAGCATCTCGGTAACAAAAAAACAGGGCATTAGTGAAGACATCATTGATTGGCTTCAGATTACAACTCCAGATTGAAAGCAACAATGTACAGTTAATGCATACACATTCTTAAAATGGTGAAATGAGATTATACTGTGGAATCTACTACTGTATCTGTGCTTACTTAGCATATCACATTCTCACAACACACTAATGTATAGTTTATTGGCATACAGGCTCCAAATGTGTGATTGGGATCTTATAACAGATAACAGATAATGAGAGTTGGAAGGGATCTTGTAGGTCATCTAGTCCAAAGCCCCGCCCAAGCGGGAGACCCTACACCATTTCTGACAAATGGCAGTCCAATCTCTTCTTGAAAGTCTCAAGTGATGGTGCTCCCACAACTTCCGAGGGCAAAGTGTTCCATTGCTTAATTGTTCTCACTGTCAGAAAGCTTCTCCTTATTTCCAGGTTAAATCTCTCGTTGTTCAGTTTCCATCCATTATCCCTTGTCTGGCCTTTGGGCGCTTTAGAAAATAGCTTGACCCCCTTCCTCCCTGTGGCAGCCCCTCAAATATTGGAAGACTTCTATCATGTCTCCCCTGGTCCTTCTCTTTATTAGACTAGCCAAGCCCAGATCCTGCAACCGTTCATTGTATGTTTTAGACTCCAGTCCCCTAATCATCCTGGTTGCTCTTTGTACTTTTTCTAGAGTCTCAACATCTTTTTTATAATGTATAATGTATATATTTCCTATGTACTGGTTCCCAATCAAATTCCCCCAATTGCTGCATTTACTGTACACCAATGTGTGTTATGGGCACTCCTCAACTAACAATCACTTGTTCAGCAAGTGTTCAAAATCAAAGTTCTGGCTTTTCCACCCCCACCCCACCCCTGCAGTCTTATGATCATGATCTGGGCACTTGGCAACAAGCTCACATTTACAGATGAGCCCCACACTCATATGATCAAAATCTGCAATCTTTTTATTTATTTATTCTTTTAAAATAATGACGTAGAAATGGGGATGGGGAACATACAGATAAAAATATATGCATTGTCAAAGAAAAGAAAAATCCGCATTTTTTTTTCAAAAGGGGAAAAATACAACAAAAAAAAAGAAAACAGTAATATAATATTTAGCTGTAAATAGTTACAATTCTCTATATAGTTACCTAATGCAATTATTATTCAAATACATATATATTTCTAATACAGTTATATACTATCGTATCATATTTTAACCTACTGTATTTTGTATAAATGAGTCCCATATTTCATTATCTTTGTGCATACAAAGTCCACAACAGAAGTGGTATTCAGCAGGTTCTGACTAGTGGTGGGATTCAAATTTTTTTACTACCGGTTATGTGGGCGTGGCTTGGTGGGTGTGGTAGGGGAAAGAATACTGTAAAATCAGTCAGAGGTGGTATTTGCCAGTTCTCCGAACTACTCAAAATTTCCGCTATCGGTTCTCCAGAACTGGTTACAACCTGCTGAATGCCACCTCTGGTTCTGACCAGTTCTAGAGAACTGGTAGCAGATATTTTGAGTAGTTTGGAGAACTGGCAAATACCACCTCTGACTGGAGATTTTACAGTATCCTTCCCCTGCCACACCCACCAAGCCACGCCCACAGAACCAGTAGTAAAGAAAAAATTGAATCCCACCACTGGTCTACAACTATAGGCAATCTGCTCATAACTCACAACTAAATCCAGTCCTCAATCCATTGAGTGAAAGAGGCCATACATTTGGCTCAGGCTGTTAAATGCCTGCACTTAAGATCCAGCTGTCTACAATTACTGTAGGCTCGAATCCCACCAGGCTCAAGGTTGACTCAGCCTTCCATCCGCTCGGGGTAGGTAAATTGAGGACCCAAGATTGTTGGGGGCAATAAGCTGACTTTGTAAAAATGCCGCTTAGTAATAAGCAGGCATATACAATGGAATGAAGGCTATTGCTGAGCACACTGGGTTGCATCCCAAAAAATTGTAAGCTGCCCTGAGTCTTCGGAGAAGGGCGGCATATAAATGTAATTAATTAAATAAATAAATAAATAAATTTATCTTTCTAATGTGGCAATATCAGTCTTTTGGCCAGAATAAGCCAAATTGCAATAAGTTATCAAATTGCAAGTATTAGGTATGTAGTTCAAATGAATATTATTGTCTGAAAATATAAGCTTTCATCACATCTTTTAAATTTTTGTCACTTACAGTATGATCAAATAGGATCTTTCTCCTAAAACTTGATAAATGTAAGACATTGTAAAAACAGGTGTTTTAAAGAAGTATTATCCTTACTCCATCTGCAGCAAAATTCTGTTTTTGATTGTCCTTTTCTATGTAAACATAATGTAGTCCAATAAATTCTAAATATTATTTATTGTTGTATAAGTCGTAATTTAAGGTCAATTGACACTCTTGCTATACAAGTTAAAATACTCTCCCATTGTCTAGGCAATGCAGGAACTTCAAATTTTTATTCCATTCATTTCTTTACATTTTCATATCAAACTGCAAGCCACTTAGCAATTCATGATTTTTGCTTAACAATAGGGACTATAGCCATGCGACCTCACTTTTTACAACTCCTTCACTTAACAATGGAGATTTTGGTCCCAACTGCCCTCGCAACTCAAGGACTACCTGTAATTAAATATATCTGACTATATATTTCCAAAAATAAAACAAAGGCATTTTGAACATGGCAATGGGATACCTGCTATCAATTAAGCTGCCTTTCTCAACATCATTATTTTTTAAAAAAGAATTCATAATTTGCATTGCCTATATCTAATAAGGTAGAAGCAATTACAAGAGGAAAAAGTTCAGGGCCTAAGTTCCAAACATAACATCTAGGGTGGCAATGACATCTTCCTTGATCCAATATGATTTTGCATATTTATTTTAATTTAAAATATGAATGGGAAGCTAGCATGTTGCAAAGAAAACTACCAGGCTAATGTATAACTTGCATTTCCTTCAAGGATTGAAAGTTCCCAGTAAATTGAAGATCATTCTTAGAAAATAAAAATGAAATGAAATAAAACTCAATTGTCTCTCCAAGTTAAGGAAAATTCATTCATTCAATTTTTATGGCTGCCCTTCTCAAATACATGACACTGGTAGGCCATAAGATTCAAGGTGCTGGTATTAACCTATAAAGCCCTGCATGGCTCGGGTCCGGGGTACTTGCAGGAGCGCCTCCTACCAGCATCAAGGTCCGATCCCACAGGCAGGCCCTCCTGGGGGTGCCGTTGGCCAGACAATGTTGGTTGGCGGTCCCCCGGGGGAGGGCCTTCTCTGTGGGGGCGCCCACCCTTTGGAATCAGCTACCTCTAGAGCTGAATTTGGCCCCGGACCTGTGCTTCTTCCGCTGTGATCTCAAGACTTGGCTGTTTGCACAGGCCGGCCTGGTCTGAGCAGGGTTGGGAATTTTAATTTAAGGGTATTTTAATTAGATTTTTATAAATGGATGAGATAATTTGATAAATGTTGTATTTATTGTTTATATATTTCTGTGTAAGCCACCCCGAGTCCCCCCGGAGATGGGGCGGCATATAAATCCAATTAAATAAATAAATAAATAAATAAATAAATAAATAAACATTGAAACCAAAATAAGAACTGTATAACAAAATTATGAATTACATATTCTCTCATATAGATGCTGAGAAAAAAAACAATGAGCAACAACAAATAACCCAAACATGAAAATGGCTCAGTTGCATACTTGAGTTTGGGAACCAGTGTTGGTTTTAATGCCAAAAACAGGTTTTTCAAAGCCTTATGAAAAGCCAGAAGGATTGAAATGGGTCTGATTTCTGGGAGATGTTCCAGAAGGCAGGTGCCACAACAGAAAAGGGTCTCTTCCTGGATCCCATTAGATGATACTCCCTAACAGATAGAGTTTCTCCTGCAGAAAGTTATAAATGTACAGATTGCTTCTCCAAATCCATCTTATAACAGTTGGTACCTGACAGAGTCTGAATGTATAGGCAGAAATTCCTAATAAGTGGCATGCCTAAAATAAATGGTTTCAGTGCACATTGACTCAACAGCCAACCTGGCGACATATAGTGTTTCAATAAAATATGTAGTTTTCTATTAGATTGTGATTCAAATGTCATGTCTAGTTTTTTTTAGTGACTTACAGTGATTCTTCCACCAATCATTCATAATTGTTATAAAAGCTGTTAATTTCATATCTTGTCACAATAATGGTTGAATGATTCTAGAATATGCTATAAATGACTATGGAAAAATAACAAGCATAACCCCAAACTAAACTGAGACAAAATATCTAACGAGCTGATCAACATTTATGTTTTCCTTCCTTTTAACTGCAAGCATTTGTTATCCTGAGCGATAACTTTTTCAATTTCTGTACTGTTTTGCTTTGTGGGCTCTTAGCCATTTTCATGTGAGCAAAAGTAAAAACATCCACAGAAGCCATGTGATGTTTCTAAAGAGAGATGCATTTCACTAAATATTTTCTTGTGTGATGTTCTTTTTTTTTCTTAACATCTCTAAGACAAGGTCACAGTCATGGAATTCAATGTTGCTTTTAAGGAGTACAGTAAGTGCACGAGACAGATCCTTATATTATTCCAGGCTGAGAGAGAGAGGGAAGGAGGGAGTTAGGGAGGGAGGGAGAGGGAGGGAGGGAGAGGGAGAGGGAGGGAGGGAGGGAGGGAGGGAGAAGAAATTTTTAGAAAATCTTCCATCTTGGTCTAATGGGCATGAAATAAACAAATGAACAGAACAATCAATTCTATGATAAGACATTTTCCTTATGTTTTTCCAGTATCTCAAAATGATTGGTTTATTTTTAATTTTATTTATTTATTGATAGCATTTCTAATCTGCTTCTTTAATCATTTAAAATATTGTACTTCTGTACCATCTGGGAAGACATGGTAGTTCCACATGGTTTCTGTTCTTAGTCTTCCCCAAAAAATAAGCCTAGAATGCATTCAGACAGGCCTAAGCTAAAGACCTATCTCCCTGTTGTGATAGAGTTTACTCAATGTTCAAGTTGCAATATGAAAAAGATGAGCGTGCAATCCAAAGATTAGTGGAGAGAATTAATACATGGCAGGTGATATGGGAATACAAACAGACAACTGGGATGATTCACTGACCCTAACATAAAGATAGAAAAGAAAGATGTAGCAAGAAAACAGAACATTAATACAAAAATGGATACTGTAGCTCTGAACGAGAACCTTGATCTTAAAGACAAAGGATTGGGCAAATCGCTTCAATTGAAACAACTCTTAGAAGAGAAAGTCAATAGAGTATGCTTGCTCTAAAAAACTTAGAGCAGAATGAAGGTATCCACAATATCTGATAAACTAATGAACGTGGTCTGAGAAGAAAGCTGCTTGTGAGTTTGGGAATGTGGGTATTATAATAGTATTAGCAGCATGGCAAAAAAAAAGGTTTGTTTGGAAAGAAAAGATATATTTATTCCAAATGCATTGGGTATAAAAATGATTTAAAATCCTTCTGCTGCACCCCAAACTTGAATAATACAAATGCTCCTACATGTTTGACCTATGTTGATATTGTCATATCTCTTCTGAGTTCTGGTAGATTAGTATCTTGTATGTTGGGAAGAAGGAAACATTTTATTACGCTTCTCATTTATGCAGAAGATAAGAAGGTCAAGAACAATTAAAACTTTCTTTAACACTAATATTGTATGAATAGGCAGCAATTGTTTATGGTAGGTTGTTTCTCTTTAAATGTGTGTATCAACAAAACTCCTCTGTGTTTAATTATAGAATGAGTGTTTAGCCTGTCACAAGGGGTTAAACCCCTTGTGACAGGCTAAACACTCATTCTATAATTAATGAGGTTCTTTTTTTTTCTTTTTGTACAATATGCTAGTTATCTCCTTTCCCTTTTCCTCTCTTTTAGCCTACAAAACTGTCAATGGGCTCTTCATCTGCTTTAATTTCTCTTAGCCTGGTGGCAGTGGCCAGTTAACCCTTTCCTTGCATAATGACAAAATGATGCCTGTTCATTACACAGAGGAGCCTGATAAAAATGGGATGGAATAATGGGCTGAGAGAGGGCCAATAAACTCAAACTAAATTTTGACAAGTGGCTGGTAGTTCAAATTAGATAAACATCCAACTCAGTAAGAATCTTCTTGAAGAAGCAAGGACAGAAAAAGCTGACTTAAGATTCATTTCTGCCACTGCGGGATCAAGTAATCACAGTGGAATAAAGTTTTTCTGGCCTACTTCAGTTGTCTTGCTAGGTACAATCAATCCCTGGCATGTGTAGCCTGGCTTTAATAGTTGTGTTATGATGATTTCCTATTTTGATTCCTGCAAAGCATGGATCTACTTTCTAGTATGACATAGAATCTGTATTTAATGCAGGGAAAAATTGCAATCCTACTATCAGATATAGCATATACCAGGGATCCCCAAACTCTTCGTGAAGTTTCAGATTGTTCATCAACCCCCAAACATGTATTACATTAAACAAATTTGATAAATGCTATTTTAACTATTAGTTCTTTGAGTAAGAACAACAAAAATAATAGAGACATCTCAATCTGCTCTTGCTGGTGGCTGATCTTACAACCCTGGATAACACTGCCTTACTACTAGTCAGCTCAACTTGGGGGATATAGGCTAAGTATGGAGCTTTACAAAGACTCCAAACAATTAATGATCCCCAATTGAGCTTCCATCATTTATTGACCACTTATTGATCCTCATACATTTATTGACCCCCATTTGACCCCCACTCATTTATCAACCCCTTGGATAGTACCATCAATCTATTCGGGTCAAGAGTAACTACTTTGGGGGAACCCTAGCAGGTATGAATCTTACAACATTAATTCTAAAAAAATCTGCTTTGGTTTTTTACTGACTGTGTTCCATCTTGGGATGTGTTATATTAATTGTAAAGGATTAAATAACAATAGAACTTAGACTTTACAGCTCTCTCTAAGTAGTTTACAGAGTGAGCATATTTCCCCCAACAATCTGGGTCCTCATTTTACCTACCTCAGTAGGATGGAAGGTTAAGTCAACCTTGAGCCTGGTGGGATTCGATCTGCCAAATTGGAGGGAGCTGGCTGTCAGCAGAAGTAGTTTGCAATACTGCACTCTAACCACTGCACCACCAATTTACAATATTTACAAAAAAATAAAATGAAAAGGAAGATGCGTTGAAACTTCCTACTCCAAACCAGAAATGCCAAAATGAACAGTGTCTTTATCCTGAAAGCACAGTGGGTAGCTGCATAATCTTGCATATGAGGATGGTTTTAAAGAGGAGATTCTTCTTTAAAACAATAAAAGCAAATTTCTATTTATAAAAAGGAATCTCTCTGGGAAAGGGGGAAAATTAAAAAAAACCCATGGGAGGGCAAAAATTATATGAACTCCAAATAAAATCAATCTAAACCAGGGGTCTCCAACCCTGGCAACTTTAAGTCAACTCTCAGAATTCCTCAGCCAGCTTTGCTGGAGTGGGCGGGGTCTTAATTAGGGCTTATTTTGGGGGTAGGGCTTATATTGGGTGCACATGTAAAAATCAAGCTAGAACTTACTTTCAGGGTAAGTTGTATTTTCAGGAAAATAGGGTAAAAAGTTGCCACTTTTCCTTATTTTAAGAGTTTACTTTTTATTCCTTATTGCAAATAGGTGAGGGCAATCTTTGTAAAGTAATCAGCCATGTTGTAATTAGCACTCAAACATTTTTTCCTCACAACTTAAAAAACTAGCCTTTGCTGATCAATTGAAACTTTAGTTGACTGATTTGTCAATGACTTTATGAAATGAACTATATTAATAAGCATAATAAGTTAAATATTGGAACAATTATTTAATTACTGATTTTTTTAAAATAGATATAATAATAATATATAATAATATATATAATATATTAATATATTAATATTATATTATATAATAATATAATAATAATATAATAATATAATATAATAATATAATATAATATAATAATATAATAATCTATCTAGACCCATATCAATCGGGCTTCAGGCCCGGATACAGCACGGAGACGGCATTGGTCGCACTGGTGGATGATCTCTGGAGGGCACGAGACAAGGGTTACTCCTCTGTCCTGGTCCTGTTAGATCTCTCAGCAGCTTTTGATACCATCGACCATGGTATCTTACTGCGACGCCTTGAGGGGTTGGGAGTGGGGGGCACTGTTTTACGGTGGTTCTCCTCCTACCTCTCGGGTCGCACGCAAGTAGTGTTGGCAGGGGGGCAGAAATCAGCCCCGAGACCCCTCCTATGTGGGGTACCTCAGGGGTCAGTTCTTTCTCCCCTCCTGTTCAACATCTACATGAAGCCGCTGGGCGAGATCATCTGTGGTTTTGGGGTGAGGTACCATCAGTATGCTGATGATACTCAGCTTTTTATCTCCACCCCTAACCAACCCAGTGATGCCCTCAATGTGATGTCCCGATGTCTGGAGGTGGTACGGGTCTGGATGGAAAGGAACAGGCTTCGGCTCAACTCAGCTAAGACCGAGTGGCTGTACATACCGGCATCTCGAATTTTCCAGGAGATTCCATCTTTGGCTATGGGGGGAGAGGTGTTACCCCCCGTAGATAGGGCACGCAACTTGGGTGTCCTCCTGGATACACGGCTCAGTTTGGAGGAACAGGTGGGATCTGTGGCCAGGGGGGCATTCGCTCAGGTTTGCCTGGTACGCCAGTTACATCCCTATCTGGACCAACATGCCCTGCGTACAGTCACTCATGCACTCGTTATCTCCCGTCTGGACTACTGCAATGCTCTTTACATGGGGCTGCCCTTGAGGACCACTCGGAGGTTTCAGCTGGTCCAGAATGCGGCAGCGCGGGTTGTGATGGGAGGTTCCCGATACTCCCATATTACACCCCTCCTGCGTGAGCTGCACTGGCTACCGGTTGCCCTCCGAGTGAGATTCAAGGTGCTGGCATTGACCTATAAAGCCCTTTATGGCATTGGACCAGGATACATGAGGGAGACCCTGCTGCCGATAACAGCTTCCCAACATCCCATGCGCTCCCATCGAGAGGGCCTGCTCCAGGTGCCATCGACACAACAATGTCGACTGGCGACCCCCAGGAGTAGGGCCTTCTCGGTGGGAGCACCTACCCTATGGAATCAACTTCCCCTGGAGCTCCGGATGGCTCCTGACCTCCGCTCCTTCTGCCGTGACCTAAAAACTTGGCTATTCCAACTAGCCTACCCAGACTGATGGGGACTGATGGGGACTGAGGGAGGGTGTTAAATATATTTTTAAAATATTCTAATTGACAAAGGAGACCTTGGTTTTTAATGTCCTTTAACATTTATGTAATTGTATTGGGACTGTTTTAATTGTAAGCCGCCCTGAGCCCCTCAGGAGATAGGGCAGCATATAAGCCTAATAAATAAATAAATAAAATAAATTAATAAATTAATAATAATAATAATAATAATATCAGTGCTGACTGACTGCATTCAGATAGTCTTCACAGAGCTGCATTAGATGTATTTTATGTATAAAAATTCTATTACTTGTAACTGCCTTCACACAGACCTTGGACCATACAGAAATTATCTGTATTTCTATGCGCTACATAGAAGGGGGCATCTTATATAGATAATACTATCCAGTTTTGCTGCCATTCCTAATCACATCATGCTTTGAGAGGTTTCTGAAGCGAACACAACCATTTTGATTGAATTACTGCCTTCTATGAGTTTTGAGAGCTGTGTATTATTTCTTGATCACTGGAATATATGAGAGCATTTATTTTATTCTAAACTTCCTTTAAATCACATTGATTAGTAGAAGTTCCCTCTGGATAGCCTTTAATAGTTTATTTTCTACTGCTTCTGAAAGATTCTTTAAGGGAGAACTGTGGTATTTATAGTGGAACTAAACCTAAAAAGTACAGAAATTAAGTGGCAGAAGGTCTTCCCTCGTTCTGCTTCTGGTAAGAGCTGGGTACATGTTTTCTGTAATCATGATATATATTTTTAATCTTGTATGCTTTCCACAGACAGCTGTAAAAATCTTTTGAGGTGGCCTCCATTTTGAATGCTTAAATGGCATTCCTTATATTAAACCATGTGCAAGAACTGTTCCTGCCTTATTCAAAAAAATTATGTGTTGTCATGTATATATTATTCATGTTTTACTGAGACATAAATAACAGGTTTCAAGTTCTCCCATGGAGCCAGATGATAGGTAAGCTTTTTCCCTGAAACATCATGACTGCAACCATCATTGCTTTGTGGTCCTCGTTGGAAGAGAAATAGTTTGAGATAAAGGAAGGATGCCAAAAGAACAGTAATAATACAAAAAAGTTCAGACATGTTTTATAAAATGACTAGGATTTCCTTTGCTTTTTTGTGCCAGATATAAGCTCCAGTCAAAAATAATAATAGAAAGAAAAGCTGGACACTCCTCTTTAAAAAGATTTTAAATTGATTTTCTACTTGGGAGCAATAAATGCCTCTTGATATTATACATCTCTGTGAAGACTATTGAAAGCAACTGCAAGTGGTTCAGTGGGCAGCTTCAAACATTTTATAACTGAGGGAGAATAATTTCTTTGAAGGGAATTTGATGTAGGCAAACTGTTAAGTTTGCATGAAGAGTCAGACGCGAAGAGCTTCAGTGAAGAGTTTATTAAGTGACTACAGCTCGAATGGACCCAACTTGGCTGGGCTACGGCTGCTTCTTATAGCCAGCAGCCGTAGTTGCCAGCCAATGAGAGTGCAGGGTTTTTCCCGCACTATTTAAACCAATCCCATTTGACATTTTACAAGAACAGTTCAAAATAAACCAATAACATTTAAACCTACATACATAACACAAACCATAGCAAGATTGGCTATTTATCTACAACTGTGTCTTAAAGTGGACAGGACAGCTCTCTCTATTGAGAGCAGGTGACAATTTTGCATTTGTCGAGTAAAGGTATGTCTTTCACAACCAGGCATGTTGAGAGTTCTTTACGAAATTATTGGACTGAGGGTGAGGCCAGCAGTCAGACAATATTACAAAGTGTGTAAAGTACAATTAATGTGGCCATAAAGATACAAACTTGAAGCCAACAAATTGTGTGTGTGTGTGTGTGTGTGTGTGTTGAACACAGGACAAGATAGTGGAGGATTCAAGGAACCATGCCTGCAGCATTTGCATATGAAAGTGTGTGAATGGAATGATGGAAAATATTTATGTTTGAGATGGACCAACTGGTAGTCAACCACCAGATCTAAGCACCCCGCAGGCTGGATCCAGCCCTTGAGTTTGACACCCCTGTCTATGTTGTCTACTGTTTACTGTTTCTTCCCAACCTGCAAAAAAAAAACCCCACTCTACTAAATATGCAAAAATATCCCCTATGATATGATTTCATGTTTTTCCTCAAAGGTCTTCCAGTGTTAAAATAATAATCTCACAATTATGAATAATATGGCACATGGAATATAGCATGCTGCTGATTCTTTGACACATTCAAATCCAAATACATATTATTTTTAACATCTCACTTTTAAACCAATTTTGCTTGGCAGTTATTCTGGACACTCCATCTGCAGCGCTCTCCTACCCAGAGTGTATTTATGCATGGAGGCAAATATAGTGTAAATATTAGAATGTGTACAGTTCTTATCATATTTTGATTAGATACAATGAAAAGTGCATGAAGGTTGTAGCACAGAGAATGGGGTTTTTTTTAAACATGGTTTCTTTCTTCTGGTTGTTGCTCTTAACCTAAATTAACAGATTAACAGAAGCGACCTGGTAGGTCTTCTAGTCCAACCCCACGAAATGTTTTTATTTAGTTTTAAAAACAACTAAAGGTTACAATACAATACATCCAAACTAAGTTTACAGGGTATTAAAACATTATCAATCAGTATTGAAATTCTAATACTTACAGTAAATATAGATGGGAGAAGACAATACAACTAAGATTACAAATCACAAATTAATCCTATACATGTCACTGAATCCAAACAAACATATTTAAGCATAAACATTTGTCGGATGAATGGTAGTTTCAAAATTAGTATTCTTTTCAACCCCTTATAGTGGAAATTCACTCCTCACATTTCTTCAAGTTTTCCCAATTTTACCCCCACTTTTAAACAGATACATACAAGTGGCATGGTGGCCTAGTGGTGAAGACCCTTGCCTCCCACTTGGAAGATTGCGAGTTCAATCCTAGCAACAGATGTTTCTCTCTCCTAGGTCGCAAAGAAAAAATATCTGCTGTGAACTCTGAGTAGGTGTCAGGAAGGGCATCTGGCCAGTAAACACTCAGCTCCATCCAGTCACCCTGACTCTACCCCAAATTAAGGAATTACAGTCATAAAAAGGCTTTTCTTAAATCAAATACATATTTTATATCATCAGATACAGAACAATATTTTGAGCAATTAGTACATACTTTCTTGGTTTTAACCTCTTAGTCTTAGCATAAGAAAGAGTGGACAGAATCTAACATTACATGAACGTACATTCATCAATGGGATTCCTGGCATCCCTTCTTCTCTCTGCAGTTCCCATCCTTACATTTCCTTTGCAGGAAAACCTTTGAGAGCACACAGAGAACCACAGAGAGCAAAAGGAATCTCTTTTCCCTTTTTCCAAAATTTCTTTCCAATTTTTCCATAAATTTACATAAATTTATTCCATTCCATGAAATAAATAAATAATAAAAGTACCAATGGTTCTTTTCTTCATCAAAACATATGGATTATACATATTGTTCCGCAGAGATCACAGTAACAATAAAGCAACTTAAAGTAGTTCTTTTGATTTCATCCTACATCAATGTCCACAAATATAAATATCTTCACACACTTTTTCAAACATTATTTGAACATGTAGGAAGCAGATGTAGGACTATATGACCCTGACTTATCATATATTACTATGTCTCATATACAACTATGAATACATAAAGAGAACTTTGAAAAACTGCATAGGAACTTTTTCAAATGAAAAATTTGAATTAACTGATTAATGAACTGTCATTACTAAAGTCTGCTGCTCTAGGAAATACTTTACTCCAAACTGATGTATTATGAATTTGAAATATTATCCTAATTATTACATGTACTTTAGAATAGAATAGAATAGAATAGAATAGAATAGAATAGAATAGAATAGAACAGAACAGAACAGAACAGAACAGAACAGAACACTTTATTGGCCAAGTGTGATTGGGCACACAAGGAATTTATCTTGGTGCAAATGCTCTCAATGTACATAAAAGAAAAGATACATTCGTCAAGAGTCAAGAATCATAAGATGCAACACTTAATAATAGTCATAGGGTACAATAAGCAATCAAATCATACTAGGAAACAATCAATATAAATCATAAGGCTACAAGTGACAAAGTTACAGTCATAACAGACATGTTTATAATTCGTTTTCATATGAAAAATGATAGCAAAAGATACATAATCAAAATTGATTAAAGGATTCACAAATGATAGTAGAAGAGTGTTTTTTTAAAATCCCCAGCAGTAAATAACTGAGAAAGGAGTTGGCTTTTTTTTTTAAGATTGTAGTCAAATGCATTTATTAGGAGCAAACTTCACTGAACATACTGGCATTTATTTCAGAGTAAGTCCTTGTTTATTCCCCTATTTAAAGGAGTGAATAAAACTGACCCAGCAAATGGTTAATTCAATATCAAGAAAATCATGTTGCTTGCATTAACCCCGGAAAGTCCCTCATTTCTAAATACCATAATTTTGATAAATCTACCATCATTCTCTCTCCAGCCTGCTCAGGTAATTACTTTTTTTTAATTTAAACAGTGAACAAATAGAAAGAGTAGGACAAAATGTAAAGCAAAAACAATACAAAAGCAACCTTAGGAACATATAAAATGTCATTTGAAATTTTATTTTTATTTATTTTTTTTTTATTTTTTTATTCATATTTATATCCCGCCCTTCTCCGGAGACTCAGGGCGGCTTACAGTTTTCGGGATACAGCCCAATGCACTCAGCAATAGCCTTCCTTCCATTGTATATGCCTGCTTATTCCTAAGCGGCATTTTTACAAAGTCAGCTTATTTCCCCCAACAATCTTGGGTCCTCAGTTTACCTACCCCGAGAGGATGGAAGACTGAGTCAACCTTGGGCCTGGTGGGATTTGAGCCTGCAATAATTACAGGCAGCTGGAGCGAAGTGCTAGGCTATTAACAGCCTGCACCACCAAGGCCCTTTTTAAAGAGAAGCACATTTTCAACACTGATAGTCAAAATTTCTACCCCAAAATATTTTTCTATAGATAGAGAACATCCATTAGGAATTTATACAAATACATTTATAAATGAAATTTCCTGTCCATCTTATAGTAGCAACTGGCACAATGTTTACAGAGTAATCATGCAGTTAAACACACACACAAAAATCAAATTGAAAATCATCAGGCATTTAGTTCCTAAATAGAGATTAAGGCACAGTTCTCATCTGTTTTTCCCAAAACCTGCTTGATGAGTATATTATTAGGGAAGTAATATATAAATTAAAAGTTTGGAGGGGGTTTTTTCTTTTTAAAATGCATGCACAAGAGAGTCAGCTCCATTATGTAACTGACACAATCTGTTCTTTAACATATTGTACATATCTTTTCCCTTTTAAATTGGCTTTAACTTACCCCTCATATACCAAATATAAAATGTAAGTTCTTTAGGGCAGGGGCTTGTCTTCCTGCATTCAACAAAGCAGCATTAACAACAACAATGGGTTTTTAAAAAAAATCTTGGTTATATAATTCAAGACTGCAACGTAAGAATTCTTAGTGCTTTCCCACAGGAAAAAATAAAAGCAGCAACTGTATAATATGCAGTGAATGTCATAAAATAGCTTCCTAAAAAGAGAACAAGGCTGTTAGATTTTACATTTTTCCCCTTGGGGGAAACACTAAATGAAGTAAGGACCCACTTTCTTGCAATCTGACCTTGACTGACTTTCAAATTATTGCTAGAAGAACAACTGGAATGAAGATAGCTGGATATAGTACCAGCACCAGGCAAGAACTCTTAATGCTTCCAGATCAGTATTTTAGCACCATGGAATTTTCTATCCTCTTATGAATTGGTACTGAACATATCCTATCTAAGAGAGTTGAGGGTTGGGTTGGGTTGGGTTGGGTTTTTTTTTAGCCCCTTGAGGCATAATACTTGCATACCCTTTTACATAGCTTGAGAGCTGATGATATGTGGATTCAGTTGTCTGTCAAAACAAGTTTCCTTGTCCTGATTTTTAAAACCCCCATATAAAATTTATCGAGCATTTGCCAATTAAAAAAATAAAATGTGTTTAAACACTGGGTGCGCTTTATTGAAAATTTAGCTCAAGCAAGGTTTAACATAGCTCTAAAAGTAATAAATACTTTAGTTGTTTTGTGTTACGTGTAACATTCAGTGGCTTGCATGACTAATTAAATAATCTTGTGCTTGCTTTGAAGGCTGAGCCATTCTAAATGGGTTTAAATTACATCCTATCTAACTAAGCTTACAATTAAAACCCTCATTTGTAATAAAGAACTTTTACTGTGCATAAATGGCACTGGAAAGGTTCTTCCTGGAAAAAAATATTATCTAAATACTAGAAATACTGAGCCTAAGAAAACACATAATTTAACACAGGGCTGGCTGAGTCATTCCATGAAGAGAAAATACTGAGTTCAGTGCTTGATTTCCTGAAAAACTGTAATTCTTTTGGAGAAAAAGGAAATATGTTTATAGTTACAGTTATTTGATGCCACAATTAGACTTCATAGCATGTGGAAAATGCTTAGTGAAACCTTAGAAGTCAGATACACAGCTGAATTAATTTTCTTCTGGTAGAACATAAGATTACTCTTGCAGCAGCTTAAAATCAAGATGGCAAAGAAGGAGCATTTGCAAAAAGAAAGTGTGCTAACTCAGGGAAAAGAAGTAACTCAGGAAGAGATGCTCTATATTGCTACATAATGTTAACTTCGTCATTGTTAACTGTTATGTATCACCTCCCTTCCAAAAACTCAAAGTGACATAGCTCTCCTCACTCCTATTTTTTGCCTCACAAGAATCTTATGATAACCTAGTGTCAGTAAACTTAATACATGACTAGGGTTTTGAATCTGGGATCCTCCTGCTCTTTTGAATGGCTGGAGCAAAACTGAAATTCAGAATTAGTAGGAACTACAGTAAGTTCATTCAAGTTCTAGGGAAAACATTGGTCAGAGCTTAGCACATACTGTTAAGTTCGCATAGAGAGGCAGGACGCGGAGTGCTTCAGCTCTTAGTTTATTGTGACTTCAGCTCAGAACGGACCCGAATGGCTCAGCCGCGGCAGCTATTTATAGCCGGCTGCCGCGGCTGCCAGCCAATCAGAGTGCAGGGTTTTCCCGCACTTTTACAACCAATGCTTTCAAACACTTTACAACAATAACCAATCATTTTAAACTCTGCATACATAACACCCCTCCCCACCAGGTTTGATCCATACTCAAACCCCATCTATCTAATATACTCTTGTAAATAGGTGGGGCTCTTGCGGGTACGCTGAGACCTGTGTGGTTCAGGTGTTTTGGAAATCTCACCTTGTGAGGAAGGAAATGTATCTGCCAACATTCCCTTATTAGGATTTCTTGTACTGGTAGAACCTGTTTGGTTACTACAACCTGGTCTCTCCTCCCAATCTATTTCCAACCCAGTGTTATCCTCTAAGTCAGGTAATGATGTGCAATCCTCCATTGGTAAAAATGGTTGTTGGGACTGTGACAGGGTTTGGGATGGTTCCTGTCGTGTTAGCTCATTACACATGGGGTTGATTCTTACTTGCTCATTACCTCCATTATCTCCCCCTTCCCCCCTAGAAAAGGCTGTGGGAATGAAATCCAGAGAGGAGCAAGGGTGATGCTCCAGAGGCAGTCTGGACCGTAACTGGTCTATATGCCTACTCCACAAGGCACCATCCTCAGTTTGAACCCCGTAAGACCTGGGGCCTGTAACCTGGGTGATCTCTGCAGGAATCCACAATGGTTCTCCTACAAGGTTTTTAGCATAGACAAAATCACCCATGGAGAATTGGCGAGTTTTGCTAGTGGAATCTAATGATGCGTTGGGTGCGTAAGTGGGGTGAAGGTGGTCCAGGGTAGATCTGAGTTTTCTACCCATCAGAAGCTCAGCTGGAGTTAAATTAGTGGATGGGTTAGGAGTGATGTGTTGGATACTGAGTAGTTTTTCAACTTTCTCAGTGATGTCCCCGGGACCCAATTGTTGGAGCTTCTCTTTGGTGAAGCATACCATGCGTTCAGCCCGGCCGTTAGTCGAAGGATGCCCAGGGGCTGTAAGGGTGTGCCTGATACCCAGTTGTGCTAGATATGATTCAAAAAGGTTGGCAGTAAATTGAGGACCATTGTCAGAAACAATAACATCAGGTAACCCATGAGTTACAAAAAGTTTCTTAAGCTGCTTGATAACAGCGTCTGCTGTGGTGGAGGCCATAGGGATAACCTCCAACCATCTGGAGTATGCATCTACTACAATAAGGAAAGTGTGCCCTCTGGTAGGGCCAGCAAAATCAATATGAAGCCTGGACCATGGACCCCTAGGACATTCCCATTCCTGTGGGGGCGAGAGGTGGGCAGGCCTGACTTTCTGACAGTTTGGACAGGATGCAACCCAGTTTTCAACCATTTTGTCTATACCTGGCCACCATACATAACTCCTGGCCAATCCCTTCATTCTGACAATACCCGGATGACCCTCATGTAACATTTCCAAAACCTCTTTCTGCAGTTTTGCAGGAATAACCACCCTGTTTCCCCACAAAATACATCCCCTTAAAACAGATAATTCAGTTTGCCTGGATTTGAAAGGTTGGGAAGCCTGAGGTAGATCTTGCAGTGGCCAACCTTTTTTAACCCAACTCACAATAGGAGCTAATAAAGAGTCCTTGGCAGTTTCTCTAGCAATTGTAGCAGCATGGACTGGAAGCTTGGCAACAGTTTCTAGAAAAAAGGTGTAAGTTTCAGGAGCAGGGTCCTCAGTGTGCAGAGGAAGTGGGCAGCGACTCAGTGCATCTGCGTGCCCAATGTTTTTTCCTGGTCTATGGATGAGTTTATATGAATAAGCAGCAAGAAATTCAACCCATTTCAGCATTCTGGGTGACAGGATCGTTGGCGTTGGTCTATCACCTGCCACAATGCCCAACAGTGGCTTGTAATCTGTGACAATGGTGAATCTTCTCCCATAGACGTATTCGTGGAACTTCATGACTGCTGCTACGATTGCCAAAGCCTCTTTGTCCAGTTGACTGTAGTTCCTCTCTGCTTTAGTCAAAGTGTGAGACTAAAAGGCAATAGGAACTTCCCTTCCACTGGGAAGCATGTGGCTCAACACCCCCCCTACTCCATAAGGGGACGCATCACAAGTTAATACTACAGGTAAAGTCCCAGAAAATTGTATCAATACACAATCAGAAGTGATTAGTCTCTTGATATTGTTAAATGCAGACTCTTCTTTTCTGCCCCAAACCCATGCAGATTTTTTGTCCAGTAACCTATGTAAGGGTTCTGCAATGGTTGCTTTCTGAGGTAGAAACATGTGGTAGAAATTAACAAGTCCCAGGAATGCTTGCAAGTCAGTTTTGCATTTTGGTCTGGGGGCTTCTTTGATTGCCTGGACTTTGGCTTCTGTGGGGTGGATGCCCTGTTGATCAATCATATATCCCAAGAATTCTACTTTGTCAGTCCTTAGTGTACACTTTTCTTTTTTACTTTTAACCCTGCTTTTCTGAACCTGGTCAGGACTTCTCTGAGTTTCTCCTGTAATTGAGTGTCATTTTCAGCAGAGATTAAAACATCATCAAAATAGGGCACTACCCCAGGTAACCCTTGTAGCATCCTTTCCATGAGGCTTTGAAATATGCCTGGCGCCACACTTACTCCGAATTGTAACCTCTTGCATTTGAATGCATCCCAATGGGTTAAAATGGTTTGGGCTTCTGCAGTTAGATCATCTACTGTTAACTGCTGGTATGCTTGGGCCAGGTCCTATTTGGCGAAGACTGTGCCCCCGCCCAGAGAATGTAATAAATGATGAACCACTGGAACCGGATATGTGCTCTGTTGTAGCGCATGGTTCAATGTCCCCTTGTAATCCCCGCAGATTCTCACGGAACCGTCAGCCTTGACTGGCGTGACTATGGGTGTCTCCCACCTGGAATGGTCTGTGGGCTCTAGTACCCCTTGGGCTATCAGTTTATCTAATTGTTCATCTATTTTTTCCTTTAAGGCAAATGGTACCCTCCTGGGTTTTAAACGGATTGGTTGTACCTTGGGATCTAGGTTAAAAGTGATAGGGGTCCCCAAGTACTTGCCTAATCCATCGCTGAAGACCTCTGGAAACTCAGACTTCAATTATTCTTCCCACTCAGTGTTGCTCACGTGATTGATGCCAGTTACTTCGATGCCCAGTGGGTTGAGCCACTCTGGTCCCAGCAAACTTGGGCGATCTTTACCTACAATGGTCAATGGCAGGCGCTTGGTGTGGCCTTTGAATTTCACGTTGAATTCTCTTGTTCCAACTACTGGAATCTTGTTCCCTTGGTAGTCTTTAAGAGTTAGTGCTTGTTTCTTGAAATGAGTCTTCTGAATGTCTGGTATCAGTCTTTGAATAGTGTCCCATGACACAATGGATAGGTATGAACCTGAGTCCACTTCCATTTGGCAAGGCCTTCCTTCAATAAATACCTTGACATGCACTTTCCTGTTATTTAATGAAGAGGAATGACCAATGGTTACTGTTTGATGAGTTTCATTTTTTCCATTTGCTTCTGTGCTGCGCCCCATTTTCTCACTGGTGTTGTTTGGCTTGACTTCTCTGTCTTTGTTGTTTGCAGCAAACTTCCTTCTGTTTGGTGGAGTTCTGGATGATTTGCAGACTCTTGCAATGTGCCCTCTTTTTTCACAACGGAGGCAAATGGCGTCCAGGAACTTGCATTCAGTGCGGGGGTGGTGTCCCCCACAACCTATGCAGTTGCCTCTTTCTTCTCAGGTCTGTTAATTCCTTCTTCTTCTCCACTGTATTCTGATTCAGATTCAAGCTCATCAAAATGAGTTGTGGTGGTCTTTTCCCCATCAGAGTGGCCCATAGTCTTGTTCATCTTTCTCATGGCTGCTGCTGAGGATTTGGTGGCCTCTGCTGAAGATGCTTCCTCTATGGCTTCTTTCAGCATGATCTTGGGTTTCATCAGCAATTTGCTCTGCAAAACCTTGTCTTTAAGGCCCAATACAAAATGATTGCGCATGGCCTCCTCCAAAATGCTGAATTCGCACGCACCCCCAATGCTCCTTAAATTTGCCACAAAGTCACTGACACTTTCGTCTTCTCCCTGATTGCGGCGATAAAACTTGTGTCTCTTAATGAGGCACGATACTTGGGGCATGTAGTGTGCCCTTAAAAGTCTCTCCAGGTCAGACCATGCCATTACCTTCACGTCTGCTGAGTCAGCCAATGCCTTCGCCATCTTGAAGACTGCAGGACCGCAATAAGTGAGGAACACCGCCCTCTTCCGCTGCTCGGAAATGGCGGCCAGATCCTTTCCTTCTAAATACATCTGAAACCGATCTGCATACGACTCCCAGTCTTCGTTCTTCGGATCGAACGGTGCTGGGGGGGTGTTCAGCGCAGCCATCTCACTCTTCTCTGTTCCGCATTGCCTTCTCTTCGGGATTATCCCATCCTCGTCGCCAGTGTTAAGTTCGCATAGAGAGGCAGGACGCGGAGTGCTTCAGCTCTTAGTTTATTGTGACTTCAGCTCAGAACGGACCTGAATGGCTCAGCCGTGGCAGCTATTTATAGCTGGCTGCCGCGGCTGCCAGCCAATCAGATTGCAGGGTTTTCCCACACTTTTACAACCAATGCTTTCAAACACTTTACAACAATAACCAATCATTTCAAACTCTGCATACATAACACATACTCCCCCAATTTGGAGCCTTTCAGACCTGCTGAAAATAAAATTTGGGACATTCTGCATTTTTTGACCTTGCTGTCTTGGAATTCTCAGAGATTCCATGTAATACATCAGAAGATACCAGTTTGAAAAAGATAGACTGATCACTTAGCTTCTTACCTAGCTCTCTTCCTACCTAGCAGCAAAAATGTAATTATTTTAAATTTGTTTGCTACTGCTTCATGACACCCAAAATCAAATGCCTTAGGCAAGACATTCATTCTGCCTAATTCATAGCCAGGATTGCTATGAAACTGGCAAGGAGAAACTAAGCAAACGGTCTTAAAAACAGGAGGCAGTTTGACGACCAAGGAACTAAATTCTTGGACTCAGGATCTGCACCTAAATATTTTTGTTTATTTTCAGGAAGCTTTTAAAAATAAATGTTTCTGCCTAAGAAACATTAGAACAGAAGACATAAAACAGGAAGGTGTACTCTTACACAGAATCTGTTTTCTTCTAATCAAATGAAATGAAATTAAATGAATTTCAGTTGCATAAATGTTCTTACCAGGCAAGACAGAGCAAACAGAAACAAAACATATTTCTCATTTTTTTTATCAGTGATTCTCAGGATCATTATTGTTTTTGACAGACAACAAGAAAGCCAGAGTGCCAAACATCTTATAAGAATTGAATAAACTTCTTTTCCAAAATTACTGTGTACTTCTTTTGACAAACTACCATACTACTACAGGACATTTTGTAGTTGTGCAGATTCGAATGAAAAAAGGCACTTTGGGGAGTATGAGGTGCTCGCTTGCAACTCCATGTTTTTTCATGGAATCAAAGTTGCCTTCTAAAGTAGTGAATGCATTATCAGACAACCCATTCCAGCCTTATGCCTTTCAGATCTGTTGGAATACAATCATCTCCAGTAGGCTCCACCAACGATCTGCTGATTGTCAGGGTAATCTGTCTTGTGTAGATCCCAAGCAAAGAGCAGAAAAGAAGCTTTTCTGACTGAGGGGAAAAACTGCAGGTCATACTGAGTGAATATAATCAATACAACTGTATATAATTCAGAAACATCTGTTATTTTTCTCAAATAGTATATATTCTAATATGTTTATAAGGAGGGGGGAATTGTGCAATGGGAAAACTATTAATAATGGGAAAATTATATCATTATATAATGTTTATTACTCTCTAAAAAGCAGATTGTGGACATTTATTTTAATAAAAATACTTTTAAATTTGTATAATCATGTTCTAATATAATACTGAAACTTCCCTTTATTCTCAAATTGTTTCCAAAAATGCCACTATTTTCCTTCCTTCCTTCTTTCTCTTTCTTTCTTTCTTTCTTTCTTTCTTTCTTTCTTTCTTTCTTTCTTTCATAACCAATTTTCCATCTTCTGTGATAGGAAACATTGCTATTCTCTCTTACCTAAATCAGTAATACAAGTTGCTGCTTAGTTCAATAATCATTTTAAAGAAGGAATTAATCAGTCTGTGACTTCAATGCTATAATGTCTCTATTTTAATCTTAGAAGGTGATACTGCAATGATGGCATCCCAGGCAACTTTAAAAGTCATCCTTGTAAGCCTTAAATTGAATGCCACAGACCTTGGTATATAGTTTTAAATTTTAAAATTCTTTATTTAGCTAATTAGCTATTTAGAAAAAGCACCTTTTCAATACTGTACACGTTTTATGGAAATGTACAACTGAAATTTAGGTTGACTTCAAAGTCAGTTTGGACTGTGGCATGGGAGAAGGAAAAAGTAGTGAATTCTTTCAACTGTGACTCATTTCCTTCATAATTCAATCATTGAAGTAGATAGCCCTCCAAGATATTATTAAAATGGATTTAATCAAGAGAACAATGTTAGGACCTGAAAAGTCTACCAACAATTCTACCCTGTGTTTTGTAACAATGGTTAAAAGTATTGCTGGATACAAAAGAATATTAACAGTGTGCTACAAAGCAGACAGGTGAGAAAATAAATTGGCCATTTTCTGGGATGCGTTGGGCTTCAGCAGTTTAATTATCCTTTCTAAATGCATTGCATTACAGATAAAAAGATTAAAAATGGAAGGCTGCCAACAGGATGAGAAACCATATGGGGAGATAGAAACTGAAAAAGTAAGAGCTTTATTAACAGGTTACTTCTTTTTTTTTTCAAAACTCCTGGCCTCTAATCTTTGTTCCAAATAGGTATATTGGGCATGCTCCAACCCTTACACAGGCAAAAGCATTGAGTCATTGTTCTTCCACAATAAATGCATGCAGAATTATTATTGCCCTTTCAGATTTATAGGGAGAGCATGTACATGATATAGCCACTACTCGGTGAGTAGCCCTTGGTGGAGGGAGAGTTTCACTGAGATAAATCTTGACTTTTACAAATTCTGCAAATCTGTATTAAGGTACACATTTTCATTTAAGCACAACTGCAGCATCTAGAAAAGTTCAGGTCAGCATAGTATTTCAATGGGAGGCTATCAGGGAATATCAGGGGTATAAAGTACATTGAAAAGTTGATAAAGCATCCTGAAAGAAGGCAGTGGGAAACTATGACTATATTGTTGTCAAGAAAACATGGGATTGTCCAAGAAATAATAGGGAGACCACTCAAGAGGTGCCATCTGCACAGTTTTTGTGCATGTGAAGAGGTGTAGATTACATCTTTGAAAAACTGGTTAACTTTTATCAATATTTTAATTTGCATGTAATATGTTATGCATACTTTCCTTCACAGATACTGGTGGAATGAGTTTTGTGGTAAGCAAAACTTCGGTAGTTTTTAACCCATTCTCATTTACTTTTGTGAAAAAAAGAAACCAGTTTTTTTCAAAATTAAAGAAAATGTCAGTCAGGTTCCCCATAGGTGGGTGTGAGTTCTTGCAGATATATTAATTAAAAGGTATATGTGATTGTGTGTCCTGTCTTTCACTGTACAACATTTCTTTGATGATCTAAAACTTGCCTGGTTTCTGTGCTTCACTTAAATCTCAAGGGAAGACTACAGGAGGAAACTTCTTTAACTGCTTCTTTCCCAGTTCAGAAAACATGAGCAACCACACATGCTGCAAAATGATATTTTTTGAGGTATAAAAGGGAGGAGTGGATCACTCTCTGCTATTCACAAAAATAATCTCAAAAATATCATCTAAAAAGACCATGAGAATAAGAAACAAAAGGGCCTTTGGCAGAAGAAGAAACCTTTGAGAAAACTAGAGGACAAATTATGGTATAATATTAATTAGAACCAAGTGCCTATGAGAGATAGAGACGGATGGAAAGAAATGTTATCATCATCTCTTTAAAATGTCTACATTGGTCTTATCCATTGTGCTTCCCCTTACTGCAACTTGCAGAATTCACAATTAACATGGGATGGTTTTAAACAGAGGTTAGGGGAAAATGGAGTATCAATGACTGCTAGCAGACCTGAACAAATTGTTTAATGCTGTCCTGCATTTCGAAGTCAAAATCACTGTAGTCTACCAATTTTACCAAATTTGTACAGGCTATCTGCTATAGTCTTGATGATTAAATTTTATAGAGGCAATATGCTATTATTCAATACAGTAACTGTATACTAGTAACTCGATATTGGTTAGTCGGAAGTGTGTACAGGCAAATATTACTGTGCCCAAGTCCTCTTTGTGCACTTCCTGGAAGCATCTAGTTGGGCCACTGTGGGAATAAAGTGCTAAACTATATTGGCCTTTAGCCAAACTAAATAACAATTTTCTTATCTGCTCAAGTGAATCCAGCTGCTGACAACAGAGAAAGAAATCCATGGTAGCATAACTCTAAAAAGTAATTTTTATTATGTAGTCCGTGTGCAGCAAAACAATGTTTTTTTTTCTTTTTATACAGTATAGTTTTCCCAATATAGCCTCATAGGCAAGCATGGATAGGAAAATAGCAATTCCTTCAAGGTTCATATTGTGTTGGTGACAGCTATTGCTATACTATCTGGTACCAGGGTAGAAACGTAAAGGCAGGTAAGTAAAGGCCTAAAGACTTGGTTATTCGAACAGGCTGGCCTGGACTGAGGCGGGATTGTTTTAATATTTTAAATGTTTGTTAGTGGGTTTTAATGATTATTTGGTCGAATTTGGTTTAACTCTTTTTTAACTTTTGTAATTTGTATGGTTGTTTTTATGTGAGCCGCCCTGACTCCCTCAGGAGAGAGGGCGGCATATAAGACCAAATAATAAATAAATAAATAAATAAATAAATTTTCACTAGCAGACAGTGCACAAATCAACCCTGGAAAATGAAGAGGTTACATGTCACATACTATTTGTTTTTCTCCTCCCTTCCATCTGCACAGATGACAATAATTGCTGCTGAACATAGGGGAAATATTATGTGGAAATCACTCATATATATCAACCGCTACTTACTTAGTTCATTCATTAGTGATGACTTGATTTTACATATTGCATATTTTCATGGACTCAAGATACTTCCTAAAACAAAAATGTATTATATTATATATTAAAAACACAAAGAGGCAACAATTAGCAGTCTATCTAAAAGTTATGAAGTGAATGATAGGCTGCTAATATCGAACCCAGAAGGGAACAACCTCTTCCTTATTTATCAGGCACACCTTTGCTAAAATATGTTGTAACCGCAGGTCATTAAGACAGAGATTTAGTATGCTTTTAATACAAGTTGGGGGAGATTCTTCAACTGGCAGCTTGTCAAGCAGGTTTCAGAGGCCTGCTGTTGTGAACTAGTGTCCATCTCCCCAGGCTATTAGCTCCATTTAATAAACCAGTATAATTTGGAGTTTCTTCTTTTTAAGCAGAAAACTCTTATTTGTAAATGTTGGCAATTTTTTTACAGAAAAATAATTATTAAAATGACAGGAGTGTAACACCAATCTACAGAGATCTGAAAGACATTTCATACTAATGTTCTTAATTAAAAGAAAGGTTGCCTAATAATGGGTAATAAAATGCTAAACATTTAATTTAAAAACACAGTGAGCCTGTTCCATCCCCTGGTACTCTTAATTTGCAGGCTTGCTCCATGGAAGTTGCAGTTAGAAAACACACGTTTTTTTAGGCCATACAGAATACATATATTTGAATTGTATGCTGCCTGGAAGAATATGGGAATCATAGCCTGCTAGTACCAGAGTGAGGAGTCAGCTGCCCAACTGAGAGGGCCCAGATGATTTTGCGTGTTCAACTCAGAATATTTCGCCTTGTAGCTGCCCAAGGCATATTGCTACCAGAGGCAAAGAAGCAAATGGTGACCCGAGTAAAACTGTGTAGTACACAGAGCCAAGCAAAATATTTTGTCACATAAGGCAAGAAAAACCACGCAATCGCTTCCCCAACCCTGATAATACAAATAAAACAATTGTCTGGCTTTTTAGAGACCCTGTATTTGCTATCTACGATGGCTCTGTCATTTTGCCTGAAGCAAGACTAGGTAAACATTATGGGCTGTGTTCAATCTTTCTGAATATGAAGCATATTTTTGTGGGTTCGTTTATTTTAAAAATATTTTTATTAGACATGTTACAGAAAATATATAAACAGGAAGGAAAAAAGAACAAAAGGAAGAGGTAAAGAGTAGGATACTACTGAATAAACAAGAGAGTTACAAATATCATAGAGATTACCATTTTCTGCTATATCATTGTCAATAATTAAATATGTAATATCACTTTAAAACTTTAAAAATCACCCTTAAGTGTTAAGTAAACCATAGATAGCAGAAACAAGTGGGGGTGGGATTCTACCAGTATAACAACTGGTTTGGTGATCACGTGCATTTGGCCAAGCGCGCGCTCTGCATTTTGAAAAGGCAAGCCCATACTTACCGTCAACTGCAGCCTTGCTCTGCCGCGCAAATCAGCTATGCTCTAAACAAAGGCATAAAGCATCGAAAAGAACAGGGGTGGGTGGGCAGGCCCACTTCCTCATCACAGCAAACCGGTTCGGAGCAAGGTGAACATGGGAACAAGGGGTTCACCCGATCCGGTCCGAACCGGTAGAATCCCACCCCTGGAAACAAGATGAGCTCATATATATTATGAACTGCAATACATTCTGTCTATACTAGTAAAAATTGGTTCTAATTTAAAACGCCTGTAAAACTAAAATATATATGAGAGAAAGCTAAATTTTGGATGTGGTACAAATCCATCTTGAATCTTAATTTAAGAATGGTTTCCAATTTGAATTAAATTTTGTATCAGGTTTAATTTTTGAAATATGAAGACATTCTAGATATCAGTGCATTCACCCGCTCATACTGGGGTATGTTTAGATAATCTTACAAAATGGCTGCCAAAGTTGCACCTGCCTTTCCTTGAAATGTCTGATGCAATAAATATGCTCAGTAAAAAAATTAATAAAAGGCAAGCTTACCATTTTCTTTTGGTCCCCTAGGATGTGCCTAAGTTCACCTGACTTTTTATACTTTCCAACTGAGTGGTATATTGGTAAGAAATTATATGTCAGGACTCTGTCTGACTATCAGCACAATAACTCTGACATCTGAACACTAAGAAACCACGCAGGGAGAAGCTGGCAAAAGAAAAATCAAGTTTGAAAATGTGCTGAACCTAACAGGGAGCTGAAGAGGACAAAAACCACAAAATGTATCCCTAGAGGACAGCTAGATGGGCAGCATCTTGGGATCCTGTGGAACTCTCCATCTAAGCCCCCATCTCTTCTCCTGCCACTCAAAAATACATAAACACACAACACCAGGAGAGAGTAAAAATATCTACACATAATAAGATGTCATATGTCACTTCATTATTGGAACACATATATATATCCTTTGGTAACTGCTACCCTGTTTCCTTGGAAAATATGACCTACCCCGAAAGTAAGTCCTAGCTTGATTTTTACATGTGCACCAATATAAACCCTATCCCCCAAAATAAGCCCTAATTAAGATCCCACCACTCCAGAGTGGACAGGTAAAAATTAAGCTAGGGTGGGGATGTGGGGGTAGAGCTGCCCTACTACTTACCTTTGGACAATTGTAGCCAGGCCTCGCATACACCGACACCTGCCTTGCCAGCCCAGTTCTTCTGCAGCTGGCAAGGCTTTCCTGAAGGCCTCTGCAGCTGATAACAAAGCTCCAAATTGATCCAGAGCTCAGTTATGGACTGCAAAGGCCTTCAGGAAAGCCTTGCCAGCTGCAGAAGAAGAAGTTCCTGAAGGCCTCTGACAGCGAAAAGGAGGCCGGGGGTGACCCACACAAGTGAGGTTAGTCAGTGGATGACTTCCCCCGAAAATAAGACCTGGTGCCTTTTTTGGTGGGGGAAAAAATATAAGACAGGTCTTATTTTGGGGGAAACACGGTGTTAAAAGGGCTAAGAATCCAGAAACCATATTTTACATGTTTTCCTAAATTAGCAAACATCTGTCAATTTTTAAAAAATTCCACCATCCCAGAAACAAAAAAAAATGATGCCAGAGATTGATTCTTTGCTTTTCAATATGGCAGTGTTTTGTTTTTTTTTAAAAAAACCCAAAAAATCAAATAGGGAAGTAATGGTCAGATCACTGTTTTTTTATTACTGTAGAAAATGACAGGGAGGAATTTAGGGATTGGGACAGAGGGTTCCCATAAATTCGTTCAAATCATCTCTGATTAGGGAAGGAACATTCCCATTACTTTCTGCTCCATGCATTTCCCATTTCAAGATTTGAAGGATGGAAATTCATGCAAAGGCACAAGAATTTTTTTTAATTTACCATAGCTAGTAAATATTTTTGTATATTTATTTATTTTATTTATTATTTATTTATTAATTCGATTTATATACTCTCCCAAAGGACTCGGGCGCTCACAGATTAAAAGAAAATACAACAATAAATTACCTAAAAAGCGTATTAAACAAACTAAGCCGAATTAACATTTACATCATCCCCCAAGACCAGTGCTTTTCAAACACAGCATCTTTAAGATGTGTGGACTTCTACTCCCAGAATTCCCAGCCAGCATGGGAATTGACATTCACGCATCTTAAAGTTGCCCCAAGGAAGGGTGTGAGCCAGAATATGGAATTGTTGTGTAGTTAAATTGACTAGATCAAATTGATCTGACCAGTTGGCTGGCCTGTTTTCTTCTTCTCAGGAAGTCTTTATATTCCATTTTTAAGGAATAAACTCTTCCTGATTATGTAAATTACTGTTGCCTCTGGCAATTTGGTGTGTGGCAATCTCTGGGGCCTTGGCACAATTACACTCCTTATCAAACCAAAATTTAGAAAATTTGTTATGCCCATACTGAACTGACATGGAGGTGGGCTTTGTAGATTTCTACTTTGAACTAGTGATGTTCTAAGAGAGATTGGATCTCCCTGGCATCTTTTTTTTAGCAATATGGCTTTAGATATATTTAGAACTTGAATAGAAATACTTACAAGTTTGTTTGATCACTTATTGCAAATTTATTTCTTACATACAGCATTTTCTAATGCATCTTGATTCAGGGTATCAGCTTTCTAAGAAAAAGAAAAAGACCCCCAGAGGGGGAATTGGTCATTGTCTTGAGAAGGCACCAAAAGGCCTGAAGTAACATATGTGCCTTTTCTCTATGGTTCTATCAACAGGTATGCTTCAATCACCTCCTGTCCAAGAAGAAACTCGCATGGGAAAAGGGAATGAATTGAAGACCCCCTAACCTGTAGGCATTTGATTCAAATTATAAACATTTTGGACACTTTTGTGATTATACAAAATCTTATTGCTAAATAATTCTTAGAAAGCTATTACAAAAACAATAGGCAATCAGGTGTTCTAGAGCAACTCTGGGAGTTGAAGTCCACAAGTCTTAAAGTTGGCAAGGTTGGAGACCCCTGTTCTAGAGACTTAGGGTTACCCAGAGCCTTCTTGGGGTTGGGTAGCCATAACAAATGACATGAATATATAATCAGGATAACGCAACAACAAAGTTTCAGCTTAAATGTATCCCCTTTAAAATCTGAAAAGCAATACTTTTTAAGACAAATGTCATCAGGGATTCACGGAACATTTTCTATAGCATTTTGTAAAATTCTAATATGTCTTAAGGACATCAGTTTGCGAAATGTAAAATAAGGCAATTCTGCTCTATGCCATATTTTTTCTATATAGGTAGACCTCTACTTGCAACCACAGTAGGGGCTGGAACATCCATTGTTAATTGGTGTGGTCAAGACATCAAATGACCACAATTTGTGACTTTCTCTGCCAGCTTCTCCAATGACTTTGCTTGTTGGAAGCCAGTTGGGAAGGCACAAATGGCATTCATGGGGGTGCTGCAACAGTTGTAAATTTACAAAGTCACTTTTTTCAATGCCATCATAACTTTAGTTGCTAAATGAATGGTCATAAGTCAAGGACTACCTGTAGTGATATGGTTGACCTTAAGTCAAAAATAACAGTGCTGTCTTCAATGGAATATTTGTACATTTTACAATAGAGAAGGTAAGTCTTTGTGTTGAGTGGCTTCTTCTATACTGATGCAATCACTAGATTTTAGGATGTTTAATCATACTTAATCCTCAAGAGAACCAGTTTGGTCTAGTGATTAAGACATCAGACTAGAAATAAAGAGACTCTACTTATGTCTTAGGTATGAAAGCTGGCTAGGTGACTTTGGGCCAGTCACTTTCTCTCAGCTCTCAATGTTAGACTGTGGAGACATGCCAGTTGGCCAATTCCTATTTCAACCAATGGGTCAGCACCCAGTTGATCCAAAAAAAGCAGACCCTGCACTTACAGAAAAACACAAGGAAGGAAAAAAAAGGCACATTTTATCCTCAAAGTGTACTGCACAGGACTGATGAACCATACCAAGTATACCTAGCTACTCAGTATATACTGTATATATTGCTTCTTTTCGGGGTGCTCCTAACAACACCTAAAGGAAAAGACTTAAATTTGTCTTATTGAGAATGGAGCAAAATTATTTTAACATCTGGTATATTAAAGGATGTTTTTGGACTTAACAGTTAATTTTAAGAGTGTCTGCCTGTGTAGATAGACTGTGTTTAAAAGATGTTATGGAACAGGAACAAGATTTATCAAGACTGAGAATGATATGAAAGTGAATTTTAAAATGACAGGCTACAAGAATGATATAGAGAAAGATGCTATCATGGATATACAAAAGACACTGGCTGATGTCATAATAATTAAAATGTATATACAAATAATAAACCAATAGAGTGAACTAGATAATTTTCCTATATTGAATTTACAAAAGATGCTTATTAATGCTTTGGAGAATTTTTTGAGAAGGGAGCAAAAAATGAAAAGAAATAAGTTCTATGACATATGAAGGGACTAATGATCATAATGATTAGAAGTAAAACAAAGGACTTTAAAGTTAATTTATTTGATCAAGATTAAAACAGATATGTTGTCTCTGGTAATCCTCTGCTAATCTCCAAGTGACAATGCTAAGAATTTATTTGTAGATAAGGGATGGGTTAAGAGAAGAAATTGTTATATTTTAAGAGGTGACAAGCTACTAACATTATTTAGAAGGGGAAATTGTTTATTTATACATTTCTTTTTCTTTTCTCTACTATATTCTTAATTTCGTTTTGTTTCTATTTCTCTTTTTTTTTAACCTTCCTGTGCCTATTTTTTTCTTTTTATTCTTTTAAGGGTTTTTTTGTATTAGTTTTTATTGTAATTGAATTATTAATGAAATTATTGTTAAAAGAATTGATGTAAACATATTTTATATAGTTATGTGCACATACAAGCTTCTCACTGAAATAGAGGAAGCAAATAGGTATTGGTAGAAATAGATCTTTGGAGACAGCTGTGCAACTTCTTTCACTTGATTCAAAATGTGCTGACGGCTTTCACTCTGCACCTGCAGCACTGGACCGGATATTGGAGTCATATTGATCAGGTGCAGAGTGAATGCTTCTGTTTGCTGGTTATCTTTAGATTTCAGGAAGGCTTCAGAGTCATTTTGATCAACCACCTATTCTCTCGGTCTTTCTGTACGTGCATATAGAAACTCACATCTTGCTATTCTTTCTTTCCCAAAAAGCATTATCTAACAGCAAGCAACCGATACAAAGAGTAACAAATGAATCATTTTGTGCATTCTTTGACAAGTATTCTATTTTTTTGAAAAAAAGGATAGGTTTTCTTTAACATATCAAATTTATTAATATCACTATAAGCTCACTTAAACAGATGTAATGCCAATTGGGAAGTCTGATTCCTTACTTCTTTTCTACACTGTGCCTAACATTGCTTATCCCAAAAGGAAAACAAAATAGTGATGGATATCTCTGTCTCTATATCTATATCTATCTATATCTCTATATCTCTGTGTGTGTCTGTCTGTGTGTGTGTGCATGTGTGTATAATCAAGAAGAATCCTAAGTCTATATTCATTGCCAAAAAATAATACCTAACAAGTTCTTCCTTCTCTCATAGCTGATGTCTTAAAGGCAGCATTTTCCTGGCTGCTGCCCTTAGATGTGTTTGACTAAAACTCCTATCATTCCCAGCAAGCATGATTAATTGCCATGTCAAAAGCAGTCATCCTAGAGAATGAGTTGGGAAAGGAGAGCAGTCAAGAGTAGTTACTGAATAATGAAGAGCTATAATGATCATACATACATGCACTCCAGCATCTGCCCAAGAAATTCCAAATATTATGTTGCTTGGCATTCTTGGGTATTCCCTTAGGAAAACAGACCCCAATCATATTCCAGAAAGAGGGTTTTGGTGGGCCGTAGATGGCCAGAGTGAGCTCCTGAAAGGTCCAGAAGTATTAATTGCTTCTAATCTCAGGATTTTACCCCAGTTTCAAAAGGCAAGTGCATCCTCCCCCTGCTTATATAATGCCCACTTATGACTTTAGGTCTCCAGCTATTATAGTAGAAACGTAACTAAAATAAGACATGTTATGGTTAGTATTTATTTATTTATTTATTTATTTATTATTTGAATTTATATGCCCATCCCCATCTCAAGACTCAAGGCTTACAGCTAAAACAGGAACAATAAATACTTAAAAAACAATTAGATTAAATTATAAGTTCAAACACTATAAAACCTTAAAACATCCCTCCCAGGGGTCACAGCCCGGTTGGTCAAACAACCAGGTCTTTAACTCACGGCTAAAGGTGCGGAGGTCAGCCAGGCGGAGCTCCAAAGGCAGTTGATTCCAGAGGTCAGGGGCCGCCACAGAAAAGGCTCGCCGCGGGAACCGCCAGCCGCATTGGGGCTCACCGACGGACCCCGAGGAGTCCTGTTTATGGGTCGACAGGGCGACCGTATTTGATATTGGAAGAAGACGCCTCCCTTAAGTATTGAGGACCCATGTCATGAAGGACTTTGTATGTTATCACCAAAACCTTGAATCTCACCCGAGCGAACCGCAACCAATGAAGGTCATGCAGGGGGGGTCGTGATGGGAGAACCGGTAACTCCTATCACCACCCGCTGCCAAGATTCTGCACCAGCTGCAATCTCCGATGGTATGCAAGGGCAGTCCCAAATAGAGAGCGCAGTAGTCGAGCCTAGAGGTAACAGGGCATGAGTGACCGCAAGCAGGGCGCCCCGGTCCAGAAAAGGGCTAAGTTGTGAACAAGGCGAGTGGGCAAGGCTCCCTGGCAACGCCCCACCTGACTCCTCCAACCGAGCCGCATCCAGGAGGACCCCAGATTCCGCGCCGCCTATCCACAGGGGTAACACTCTCATGGCCAAAGATGGACAATCTAAACTGGGCCGACGCCGATATGCACAGCCACTCAGTCTTGGCCGGTTGAGTCGAAGCATGTTCCGCCATCCAGCCTTCACGATCAAAATCCAAACACCCAGTCATCAGAGAGAGGGTATCATGATCTGGTCTGGGGTGGAAATGTACAGCTGAGTATCATCGCTTAATGATGAAATTTCACCCAAAACCACGGATGATCTCACCCAGCTGCTTCATGTAGATAAAAATAAAAGGGGGAAAGACTACCCCTGAGGACCCCACAAGAGAGCACCCTAGGGGACGACCTGACCCCAGCTAACAATGATATATGATCACCGCAGAGGTAGGAGGAGAACCACCAAGAACGGTGCCCCCCACTCCCAACCCCTCAAGGCGACGCAAAAGGATACCATGGTCGATGGTATCGAAAGCCGCTGAGAGGTCTAATAGGACCAGGACAGAGGAAAAACCCCTATCCCGAGCCCTCCAGAGATCATCCATCAGCGCGACCAATAGTAAACATGATATTGGTAAGCATTCGTATATCACAAGTCACTACAGTATGCAAAACAGGGGAATGGAAGCAGGTTGACATGTATGCATTTTTAACATTCTAAATTTAACCTAGCAATCTACATTGGCATTATTTAAAGAGGGAGAGCTATTAGACTGTGACAAGTGGCATATTCTATTTATTATTTATTATTTTATTAGATATGTAGCCTTCTCCCGGGACTCAGGGCGCAAACATACAAAAAAGAATATATACAATAAAAAGATATTGAATAAAAACAAGTCTAAATTACAAAGAACAGCTAAAACTATTAAAATTATAATGATAAACAAGACTATTAAAACTACCCGCCCCCATGGTCAATCCAGGCCGGCCTGCTGAAACAGCCAAGTCTTCAGGTCTCGGTGAAAGAAGCGGAGATCAGGGGCCAAACAAAGATCTGCAGGAAGCTGATTCCATAGGGTGGGCGCTCCCACAGAAAAGGCCCTGGCCCTGGGAGCCACCAGCCGACAATGCCTGACCGACGGTATTCCCAGGAGGCCCCTCCTATCAGGGCTTCTTATAGGAAGAAACATAAGGACAAATCATGCATAAACATGAGGTTGGTTAGCTGAGAAAGATCTCTCTCACAGAGAGACAAAACCATCAAGATAACTCTGTGTATTAACTTGAGTTTTTCATAGAATTATCTGGCCAAATGAAAATAAGGCAACTTAAAAAAATAATAATACTAGATTTCAGGTGCAGCTCCACATACAGGTTATTTAAAATAGTTTCTCCAAAATCTTAGAATCCAAATAATATTTATTTGAAAATGAAATCTAACTAATCTGCTTGAGAATTACATGTGAATAATCTTGTTTTATATGAGATAAGGCTGGGAAAGGTGAAATAAAAGAGAAGAACAAGAAGACCCAGGAGCAAGGTGAACAGATTATACAGTAGAGACGAGTGTACAATTGGAAAACCCACTGGGCCAGAGACATATCGCCATGAAGAAAATCAATCTATATCAACGGTCTTCAAACTTGGCAAGTTTAAGACTTGTGGACTTCAACTCCCAGAATTCCTGAGCTAACATGACTGGTAGAGGAATTCTGGGAGTTGAAGTCCACAAATCTTAAAGCTGTCAAGTTTGAAGGCCCCTGATCTATATGGTCACTAAGAATCGATACCAACCTGATAGTACCTAACCAAATAATCAATCACATATTGGAGTAAGTCTTTTTTATTTAACTACTCTCCACTACTCTCCTTTCTCAACTCATTCTCTACTGCAGGAGTGTCAAACTCGCAGCCCGCAGGTCACATGCTGGCCACACCCATGCCTGGTTTAGCGAAGGGGAAAAAGTCACGATAATGCTGTGAGGGTGTGAGTTTGACACCTCTGCTCTACTGTAACTCCATATATTGTTGCAAATAATTCCAAAGATCATATATATATTACAGAGGAACAAATCCAACTGTGAAAGGGCGTTGGTACTTACCTGATACGCCCATTCTCCATGAGCTGCGAAGAGCATCCAGAAGTGGGAGGTGCTCGGTTTCTCGCTAAGCAGGCTGGGCCAAATTCTTGCTGTGACGCTCCTCCTCCTGGAACTCCACCCCAACGCCCCAGTTTTGGCGAAGTCGAATAACTTCAGCTTCAGTGACAGGTTGAGAAGTCGAAGTGGCAAACCTGCCTATACTTCACCTATCTACAAAAACATTTGGCTGGAGCAAAGCCCCCCCAGACGGAAAAAGGGTGGGGCTGGATGCTCTTCGCAGCTCATGGAGAATGGGCGTATCAGGTAAGTACCAACGCCCTTTCTCCCCCGAGCTGCTCCGAGCATCCAGAAGTGGGACATACCAAAGCTGGAGTTGTCCTCAGGGAGGGATGCCGTCTGGTACTAAATCTACTCTCAGTCCCTATGTACCTGCTGTAAGACCCTTCTGCCAAATGAAGCCTCAGCAGAGGCAAACACATCCACCTTATAGTTACGTATGAAGGGCGAAGGAGAGGACCAGGTGGCTGCCCTGCAGATTTCGTCTATTGAGGCCTGAGTGGCCCAAGCAGCCGATGTTGCCGCACTACGTGTTGAGTGGGCTGTGATGCCCGCTGGTACAGGGATAGATTGAACTTCATAAGATTTTGCTATTGAGGCCCTGAGCCAATGGCCAATCGTGGAAGAAGACACTTTGTGACCCTCGGACCTAGGGAGAAAAGAAACAAAAAGGGCCTCCATCTTCCGGAAGGATGCGGTGCATTGTATGTATATGTGCAATGCTCGGCGCACATCAAGGTGATGCCATTGTCATTCCAGACGATGAATCGGGTTGGAACAGAAATTGGGAAGAACCAGTTCCTGTGCCCTATGGAAGGCAGAATTGACTTTAGGTACAAACCTACGATCAGGTCTAAGGACTACCCTGTCTGCGTGGAACACACAGAGGTCCTTGTGAATTGATAAGGCTGCCAACTCTGATATTCTCCTCGCCGAGGTAATCGCAACCAAAAATGCTATCTTATACGTCAGGAATTGTAGACCGATGGTTCTCAAGGGTTCAAAGGGAGCCTTGGAAAGTGCTGATAGGTTGAGAGAAGATTAGATCATCCAGTTCTCCCTGTGACCTGGCGGTCTGAGCTGTGGGAGGGAGGTTGGCAAGGCAAGCGGTGTTCTTCGCCGTAAACAAAAGGGATTTGAATAAGGGTGGATTGAAGAGCCCCGTAAAAACTGGATGGTCAGGGGTAATTCCTTCATCATTGGACATCCCCTTCTCCAGGGGGTCCGCTTCAGAAAGGTCCTGGTCAAGATTGCGAAGTGACCTAGCTTCTTGATCCATCCAGTCACCTGGTCCCCATCTCCTGTATACCCTGTGGTGGTGGGATGTAAGGGGTAGAAAACTCCCTTTGGGGGATACTTGGTGATAATGCTGTTCCACAATACTCACGGAGTGGCCCAATAGGGACATGCAATCTGGTGCAATGGAAGGTTGGTTGGTACGAAGAGATTGCTGCACGCCTGAGGCAATGCCTTTCTTTATTGCCAGCTCCATCCATGATCTCATTTTGGCTGGTATTTCATCCGGGAGATCATCATCTGGGCGTAGGCCTGCCGCTGTGGGTGTGAATGTCGCCTCAGGGGACCTACGCGGGACCAGGTCAGACACTGGAGCCTCCTGATGGATGGATCTGGGTAGGCTCCATCTGGCTTGGATGGAGAGATCCAAAGCGGCGAGAGGGGGGCTTGGAGAACGGGTGGAGGTGGAAGGTTGGGGTGGACCAGTTTCTCCAGGGCCTGGTGACGTCTGTGGGCATCCTTCTCAGCTGCCCGTGAGGACCTATTAGAGTTTGGTATAATGGGTCGAGACCCCTGACTGCTAGCCATCTCGTATGGAGATGTTGGACAGAGCAACTGTAGTTGGCTCACTTAATGTCCTGTGCTGAAGGGACCGGTGACCTAATCAAAAACCTCCCCAGGAACCTTAATGATATAATATCCAATATATTTATTATTATTATTATTATTATTATTATTATTATTATTATTATTATTACTGCTATATTGCTATGACTAGCCTGTGGATATGATAGGCCTGTGGAGCCGTGTGGCCTGCACCACAGTGAAACCCAGAGCCTCCCTGTGGGTTATAAGAAGCCTGTGAAGGCCTGCCAACAGCTGCCAAAATAGCCTTATTGAATAATGTGGCCTGACACAAGCCTCCAAAAAGGGAAGCCTAAACCAGTGAAGGCCTGCCAACAGCAGCCAGAATAGCCTTATTGAACAATGTGGCCTGACCCAAGCCCCCAAAAGGGAAGCCTAAGGGTAGAGTAAGGAGGAGAAGGAGGAGGGGGTGGATGGTGTCCCCAGTCCCCAAAAAGGGAAACCTTGCGGGGCTGTGGCGTGCTGAAAGCCCTGATGAAGAAACGCGCCACGCAGCCCTTCTGAAATGGCGCTGCCGCCTCGTGGCTGCCTGGAAGCTATGCGTGCACGGCCTGCAGAAAGGGAAACCGCCCCGGCACGCTACGGTATTTTGGGGAAAGTCAGCCGCAATCGCTGACTATGCTCAGTTGGAGCGAAAAGGAGGAGGCGGGAGGGAGCAGCGAATATTCACCCCTTCCTGCGCTGCTGATCGGAGATAAGGCTTCGGGGCCGCCGCCCCACTCGGGAGTGAGCCTGCGAGCTCCGGAGTTAACGGAGGGTGGAACACTGTTGCGATCGCTCCCAGCCGGTGAGCGATCGGGAAGATAAGCCCCTGAGGCAGCCGCCGGGACGAGCGAAGCTAAGGGCAAGGAAAGGAAGCACTAAAGTAGAATCTGATTAAGAGTTTTCTGCTCCAGCCAAACCCAACTACCTGCTACAAGGCTGAGCAAAAACTGGGGCATTGGGGTGGAGTTCCAGGAGGAGGAGCGTCCCAGCAAGATTTTGGCCCAGCCTGCTCAGCGAGAAACCGAGCACCTCCCACTTCTGGATGCTCAGAGCAGCTCGGGGGAGAATTTAACATGCATATTCAAAGGAATCAGCACTGTAATAAGGCAATCAGATTCTCCCCTCCCCCACCAAAAAAAAACCTCCTTAAGGTATTTGCAGATTTAAAACCAATGAAACCCAGTAATTACTTACATCAAACCAAGCTAAATCATTATCAATAGAAAATACACTAGATGTGGATTTAAAAGTTTCATTTTATACTGTATCTTTTTTTAAATTTAAATAATTGACCATGCAAATTTATCTTTTTATCTTATTTCAAATATTTTATATTAGAAAATTAGAAAAACAATAGGAAAGAAATACATAAAAATACAAAAGTAAAACAAAAACAAGAAAAGGGGGAAACTATATATGTCACATGTTAATCAATCTCAAACAGATTTTTGAATCTACATTGGACAAGAAAAAAAACTAATGATTCTCTAACATTTCAAAATCCTAAAATCTATGCCATAGAAAAATATCGCCATTTTGGATAAAATTGCCCTTTAAAAGAGGTAAGACACATAGTCTGGAATCCAACCCTTAATATTAAAAATGCTACTTTTCTTAATTTCTCACAATAATTCTCTCAGCAACACCTAGGCTCAATGCAACCAAAATGCCTCAAAAATAAGCAAATTCCAATGAGTGGAGTTATAATTTAACATAAAATCAATATATCTAACACTAAACAATTTCCCATTAAATCTATTCATGTATGTTAAAATATTGTTTCATTATGTCAATGATTCACCAGACCAAGTCACATTGATCATTGACTCCCCCCCATTTTTTTTTGCAGCAGAGAAAATCTGATGTCTTGTTTTGAATACATTCATTGTTGTGCGAAGTAAACTCAAAATGAATCAATTTTAATTTTAAATCCATTTTAACTTTAAATCCACTTTAAAAGGGTTGGTATTGCATTACTGAGTGCTTCAATCCTTTAATCCATGAATCATAAATAATCTTAATATTGACTTTAAAAATGTTCTTTAGTTTTTATATAAAAAGGATGTGGTTTTAATTTCATTCGTTAACTCCTCCAAATATATTAGCACCTTGGCTTTCTCCAATGTCAACAAAGCATCAGGTTCCACATTGAGATATGAAAACTTGCTTGGGCTGATAATATATCACCACTATTGTGAATTAGGGAGACAAAGTTTTAGTTGAAGTTGAGAAAAATCTTTCAAATAATTGTTAAAACGTAATTGATATAAAGTCTGTATACCTGATTTAACCTACAACTTCCATTAGAATGGTTTGTCCCCTATTTTAGAGCTTTTCCATACTCAAAACACAATCTATGACCCCAAAAGCCCCAAATATATCCTGTTGTTTGTAAATTTGGGGATGAAATATCCTATTTATTATATACTGAGTCTAGCGATTCCTAATGGGAACGTATCAACAGAGCCACAAAGATTGATGTTTTCCCAGGTGTTCATTCCACATAGATGTAATTGATGAATCAATTATATGTTTTTTAAATCTCTGAAATTAAAACCATTTTTTCAATTTTTGCTAATAAAGCCCTAGAAGTTTTATTTTCCATACATATTTCTTCAATAACTTATCTATTTTAAGAATAAATACAAAATGGTGGCTTTTTCTACTTTTTCCTCCTACAATCCTTCCTTAGTTCATCTTGGTACTTTAATTTTAAAACTCCATGTACCTAATTATTGTTATTATTATTTTCAATTCACACTGTTTAATAAGTGGGATTAAAAATACAGTGTTTTAGATCCACAGCTGAACTCAGTATTCTTCAACATTGTCTTTAATTACATGGATGAAAAGATAGACGGTATTGTATACCAAATTTGTAGGATGAAATAAGAATTTATTTTATTTTAGAATAAGAATGGGAAACATTTGAGAAGTCAAGGACTATCTCTGCATCCCAACCTTTGAGAGAGCTCCAAGAAACCACTTAGGAAAAATGAGGCCACTTTATTTTAGCAAACGTAGAATTCACAGCAGGATGATTTTAGGAGAAAAATGGTTCTCTACAAATTGATATATTGCTTAATAATTCTGAAGATAGATTAATTCTTATTTAATTTGATTTTTTTTTATTTCACAAATTTATATTTATATATTTAAATTTACTTCAAATATATATATTTATACTTATGGGGTCTGAGGAGCTTACCAGCATGGAACTAACCCCACAAAATCACAACAACAAGAACAAAAATACAAAACCAATCTATTTTTATACATGTATGTTTTTTATTCATGTTAATATTGTAAACCACCCAGAGTCATATATGTGAGATGGACCATTATATATAAAAAAAATTTTAAGCCATAAAAAAGCATAGCAGCCATACTCAATGTTTTAAAGGCTTGGAAAAAAGGGATTATTTTGACTTCTTTCCAATTGTATAATAGGGAAAGGGGCCTCCCGACTTGAGGAAGTACTGCATTCCAGAGGGCCAAGATGACTATCACAAGATGTTTGTGTAAAGATAGTCACACCCAGAGAGGCCATCTCTTCTATTTCTTGCTAATAAAGATGTCAAGTCAAATGAACTGCAGTTATATATATCTATATTTATTACTGGCATACATTATCATTTGTATCATTTTTTTAAATGCTTCCTTTATTTTAGTAGGTTGACTTGGTGATGTCTTATATCTCCTTGGGTGGATATTATTAAGCTTTGTATTAACCAAATGATAGCCGAACATGTTTTCTTGGAAATGGCACTCATGATACCTAAGTAATTATAATTAATGTCTGTAAAATGACTTGGCACTATTAACTTCAGTAGAACAATAATCCAATTCTTCATGTATCAAATTGTTTCCACCTCACAAAAAACCCCAGATCTACAGCTTGTGAAATATTCCTTCTGGCCATCAAGCATCACATAACTATATCTAGATCAACAACTTTCTCTTCCAACCTACAAGTATTTAGATGTGTTTTCCTCTGCCATACAGCATCTGCTCTAGGGTCATGTGGCACTTTTAAATATATATATATATGCCTCTTTAAAAATGAATGGCCTCTTTGGCAGATGATGCCTAAGAGTTCTGCAATCCAGCCAAACTAATTTAGATCAGGTTTTGCCAAGCTCTAGATGTCTTGTTCCAGCAGCAACCACATGCGGAGTGTGGGAGACTCACAGGTGGCTGACCTCATCGGCAGCAGAAAAAGTCTCCCTGAACGGCTGACAGCTGAGTGTAGCTACGACCCAGTTGGAACACCAGGGAGGAAGCAATAGGAGAAACAGCTGAGGAAATGAGGTATGAATTGCGGGAACTAGTGCGTGGCCAATGCAGTGGAAAGAATAGGTTCCTTTCCATTAAAAAGAAGAAGGAGAAAAAGAAAGAAAAAGGAAGCCAAGACACAGAATTGAAGGCAGACAATGAATTAATTGTGCCTCATTGTGACATTGTAGCTGTATTTTTTTTAAATGCATTAAAAATCAAACAGATTTTTGTACTCCTACACAACAGGAGGCTGTTAGGGTCAGGAAATTCATCTGAATGGTTTAGCCTATGTGATAGGCTTACAAACTGTTCTTAACTTTACCATTTGGGATATGGATTATATTGCTGCCCATTAATTTATTGGAAAGCAACAAGAATCGCCGATTCATTTCCACTCTGTTATGACATCTGCAGTGAAAAGCACAAAGGGGGCCAATGCCCGACAGTGACTAATGGCGTGGAATATGAAGTTTTCATCAAAAAGATGGCATGCTTTTTGCAACAAGAATAATTGAATCCATTAGACAAAAAATAAAAAAGAATATAGACCAATCAGTGGTCCTTGTAGCAGATACTGTTCTTAATAAAATTATGGATGATTAAACTTGTCAAAACCAGCTATCATTTCATGTATAATAAAGAAATAGAACATCTTTCCCTTTAGTAATTACATAAATATATATTACATGGTTAAACATGTCCATCATGCTGAATATCAACCATAGCCATCTTGCTTAGCCACTGAAGGCCAAATTTTAATGTACCACCAGGACACTATTCCACCACCAGATGTATGGAACTACTGTTTCCAAAATTATGAAAACTGCCATTTGGAAGGCACAAAGTTAGAAAAAGCTATGCTTATAATTGTCAATTTTCCAAAAGAAAAAAAAAACCATGTAGTTTATGCAAATCATCTTTGGCAGGATGGGATGAAGGAAATGTTTTTTTATACTTTTTTCAAAATATTTGTCACAGAGTTGTTAGAATAAAGCAAAGTAGAATTAGGAAAGGCTCTACAGCAACATAGCCATGTCTTATCAAGTCAGCTTTTAGCTAAAGTGTTTGTGCATGTGCATTAATCAAAGGTACGCAGCTTATTTTCAATCAGATTGGTATGATAATTACACAGCTTGCAAATTGAAAAGTGCCTGAGTCAACACAAACCCGAACCTACTGATTGTTCCATTCTAGATCTAAGGAATAATCAACAGTACTTTCCCAATCTAATTATTCCAGATATATTACATTATGAATCCAGTAATCTCCAAGTAGCATGACCATTAGCCATCAGCATACTGTATATACAGTATAAGTACAATATATATCTGGAGAGTATCTGGTTGAGGAAGAATGACCTACAATAGATCAAAGATATTTCCAGCTCACTTGAACCATGATAGCATTATGAAATTGTAGTTTTGAATGTGGATAGGTATACCTTCTCTAATATCAATGGACAGGGAATATTTTATTTATTGTGTATATCATTGTTGTGCAGATGTAATTAGACATGGAAGGTGTCAGGCTGAGCTTATAAGGATTAACAAAAAATAAAAACCCACCTAAAATGGATGGAATCTGAAATACAGCAAAACAGCAATTAAAATAAAATAGTGATTGGTTTACAAATGTGGGATGTTTCAAGTAAGAAACCTGAATATCCATGAAAGAGAAAAATACACAAGGCGGTTGCAAAAGCTGGCTCATGATCTACTAAACATGAGCAGAAATGTTTCTATTTTCTTTTGTTAGCTAAAAGCTTTTGTGTTAAGTGAGTAGAATGAGTACATTCAAGTCCATTTCATTTTAATCATTCGTAAATTCTTTGGATTCTTAAATAGTAGCGCTTGGACTTCCTTCTAACCATGGGACTTTATCATTGAGAAGGCAATGATTCAGATGAGTAGCTGAAGTGACAATTATTCTCCATAATACGAAGAATTTGTGCCAAATCTCTAGTACTGAAATAAACTTTTATTTTCAAAGAGACCGGCTCATCTTCTGGCAATATTAATAGTATACTTATATGTAATCAATTGTTAGGTAGTAACAAAAATGAAATTTTGTTACGATATGGAAATTTTTAGATACTTTAATTGGAATTGTCAATGAATAAATTAATTTGCCTCCTCGCGTGGAACAAAATTTCAAAGGGTGTTGTCGGAGAGTATTTGGAAATGACAAGATGGGAGCACTACTGTTGAATAGCAATGTGCAAAGCTTATATTACAGCTGAATGTTTTGCTATTGGGATAAAGCCACTTTACGGAATTCCCTGCCAGTTTGAATCTCGTTTTTTCAGTCTAAGAGTGCAGGTGGTTTGGGACTTTGAGGCTGTTTTAAAATGGTTGCTCAGATAAGTCCTCACTAGGTGGCCTTCCAGAAGAGCACTTTAGCTACATGTCCTTGTTATGAAATTGAAGAGTAGCCACCTCTTTCACAGTGGTTGCTGGAGAACACAAAATTAACTTCTAATTCAATTCTCTGTTAGACATGCCTTGAACTGGACGGAATGATATACTCAGAGTTAATTATCAGATTGTACCAATTCAAAAGATAACACATGAGATAGTGGAATTATGTGGTGCAAAACTCCAAAGTGGTACCATGGAGGGGTGGATCAGGGGTGGGAATATAGAGAAAAGAGAAAGACACCTGCAGCTATAAACCAGAGAGGTTTTAATTTTAAAAAATGTTTGAGAGTGGGAGAAAATGAACCCTTCAAGGTCCCTCACTATCCAGTCCTATGTCCTCTACATCCATACTGTGGCTGTTATTAGCATTCTTTAAAAGAACACATGAAATTTTGCTTATTGTTCTGCTGGTTCATATGAGAGAAAACAACCTAATCTGCCTGTAAATGGCAGCATCTCATACAACCTCAAATAGCCTCTCTTAAGTATCTATTGACTGTTCATTTTTAAGTATCTTTTTATTTAATATTGTGCCTCTTTAACCAAGTTTGAGGCACTCTTTGCATGCATGGTTTACCCCGCTATATCGCATTGCACATTTGCATACAAAGTTCTGTACATAATCACCCACATCGTTTTTAAAATTTGAAATGAATGTTTTATATTTAAGGGGAGAAATCCAATGAGATGCATACTTAATTGGACTCCGTTTATTTCCTATGCTGCCACAAGTCTAGCCCCTATGACAGAGAGAGAGAGAGAGAGAGAGAGAGAGAGAGGGAGAGAGAGAGGGAGAGGGAGAGAGGTGATGATGATAATATCTCACTGATGACATAAGCTAAACTTTGAGTTTGTTCATGAATATGCCAAGTTTTTTTGCAGGAATTATTCATCATGAAATGAGTTTTCTGTATTGAAACTAGACCAGTGGAGAGACAACATTAAAGCACTAGTATACAAACATGGCTACTGGGTCGGATTTACATTCCAAGTATTTCTGTTGTCTATGAAAAGTCTGTCAGCCAATTTTAAAAAACAATAATCCTTGAGAGGGGAAGAGAGAGAGAGAGAGAGAAGGAACACTGATACGATGATGTTATTATAGATTTGGGGATTCTCTCTCTAGTTAAACATAAGGGAAAAGTCTATGGATATAAATGGGGAAGAAGGCATGGATGTGACATTTATATTTATATTTATTTTTATTATTATTTATTTTGACTTGTATGCCGCCACTCTCCAAAAAGGACTTGGGGCGGCTCACAGATAAAAACACAGAACAATAAATTTTTAAAAAGAAATTAAACTAAACAAGCCAAAATACAACTATAAAACCAGATTAAAATCGAATTTAAAACCCACCTTCTCCCCCAGGAGATCAGTCCAGCCCAGCCTGTAAAAACAACCAGGTTTTAGATCGCCGGAAAGAGGAGAGATTCGAGCCAGCTGGAGCTCAACGGGTAGCTGGTTCCATAAGGCCCTTCCGATGCAGAATAGGCCCTTCCTGGGTCACCGCAAGCCGACATTGTCGGCGGACAGCAACCCAAGGAGTCCCAACCTGTGTGCTCGCATAGGGCGACCGGTATTTGATATCGGCAGGAGATGCTCCCGCAAGTACCCCGGACCCATGCCATGAAAGACTTTGAATGTTAACATCAGAACCTTGAATCGCACCCGGAGGGCAACCGGCAACCAATGCAGCTCGCGCAGGAGGGGCGTAACATGGGAGTATCGGGAAACTCCCATCACAACCTGTGTGGCCGCATTCTGCACCAGCTGGAGCCTCCGGATGGTATGCAAGGGCAGTCCTACATAGAGAGCATTGCAGTAGTCGAGTCGGGACATAACAAGTGCATGAGTGACCGTGTGAAGGGCATCTTGGTCCAGGTATGGGCGTAACTGGCGAACCAGCCGGACCTGGGCAAAAGCCCCCTGGCCATGGCTCCCACCTGCTCCTCCAAACTGAGCTGTGAGTCCAGGAGAACCCCCAGGTTCCGCGCCCTATCCACAGGGGGTAACACCTCTCCCCCTATGGCCAAAGGTGGAATATACTCACTGGAGCGAGATGCCTGTACGCACAGCCACTCAGTCTTGGCCGGATTGAGCTGTAGTCTGTTCCTGCCCATCCAGATCCATACTGCATCCAAACAACGGGACATCACAGAGAGGGCATCACTGATTTGGTTTGGGGTGGAGATGTATAACTGGGTATCATCAGCATACTGATGATACCTCACCCCAAACCCTCGGATGATCTCGCCCAGCGGCTTCATATAGATGTTGAACAGGAGGCGAGAGGACTGATCCTCGGGACCCCAGCGTGAGAGCCCTTGGGGCGACCTCTGCCCCTGCCAACACCGAGCGCCCTGAGAGGTAGGAGGAGAACCACTGCAGAACAGTGCCTCCCACTCCCAACCCCTCAAGGCACCGCAATAAGATACCATGGTCGATGGTATCGAAGGCCGCCGAGAGATCTAATAGGACCAGGAAGAGGAAAAACCTCCAGAGATCATCCACCAGTGCGACCAATGCCGTCTCTGTACTGAACCCGGGCCGGAAGCCCGATTGATAGGGATCTAGATAGTCCGCTTCATCCAGGAAAAGCGGAAACTGTTGAGCCACCACACTCTCAACAACCTTGCTAAAACGAAGGTTGGAGACCGGACGAAAGTTGTTTAATACGGCAGGGTCCAGGGCAGGCTTCTTCAGGAGGGGTCTCACCACTGCCTCTTTCAAGGTGGTGGGGAAAGAGCCCTCCTTTAACGAAGCATTGACAACTGCCGGAGCCAGCCAACGTGACCTCCTGGCAGCATACACCATCCAGGAAGGGCACGGGTCCAATAAACATGTGGTGGAACTCAAACGTCGCATAATCCTGTCCACTTCATCCTCGGAAACAGGATCAAACTCAGCCCAGATGATATCGGCCGGACTTCTTGTCCCTCCCTCCTCAGATCACTGCAAATTAGAGTCTAGTCCCTCCCAAATCCGAGCGATCTTATCCAGCAGATACTGACCAAATTCCTCAGCTCTACCCTGCATAGGATCCAACCCCGCCTCCCAATGTAAGAGGGAGCGGGTGACCCTAAACAGGGCAGCTGGGCGATTGTCTGCAGACGCTATGAGAGCGGAGAGGTATGACCTCTTTGCCGCCCCCAAAGCTACCAGGTAAGTCCTAATATAGGCTCTTAGCTGGGCTCGGTCGGATTGGGAGTGGGTCGATCTCCACCTGCTCTCTAACCCCCTCCTACACCGCTTCATCTCCCTAAGCTTCTCCCTGAACCAAGGAGCCATCTGGGATCTGCGGCGAGTGAGGAGACGCAAGGGGACAACTCGGTCGAGGGCCTCAGTAGCAGCCTGTTGCCAAGTGGCCGCCAGTTCCGTCTGGAACCTTTCAGGGTCCATCAGACATCTGGGGCGGAACCATCTCAGTGGCTCCTCATCCCAACAGTGTGGGGCCACTTGTTGGAAGACCAGCCACAGGAGATAGTGATCTGACCATGCTATGGGTTGGACATTCACGGTGCCCACCCCCAGATCACTACGCCAACGTTCCGAGACAAAAACAAGGTCGAGTGTGTTGCCCCCTCATGTGTGGGGGCCTGTATTATTGGGTCAGGTCCATAGCTGCCATGGAAGCCATGAACTCCTGGCCAATCCCGATGTCCCCCAGGGAGGGCAGGTTGAAGTCACCCAAAACCAAAAGGCTTGGGAACTCCACCGCCACTCCCGAGAGGGCATCGAGCAGCCCAGGCAGGGCCGTTGCCACATAGTTGGGGATAGGTATATAAGCAACAGGCCCAACCGACCACCAGGCCCCAACCTCAAGAGGAGGGCTTCACACCGCCTATCTCGTGACGGTGACCTCCCTTGGAATCAAGGTCTCCTGAATAACATCAGCGACCCCCCCCCCTCCCTGAGCTCGGCTGGTGCAAAATCTGAAAACCTGGGGGGCACAGATCAACCAGAGGCACTCCACCCTCCAGCCCCAGCCAGGTCTCAGTGATACAGGCCAGGTCCGCGGCCTCCTCCTGATCAATTCACCAAGGAGGGAGCCTTATTAACCATGGACCTGGCATTAAAATACACCAACCTGAGCCCAGGGCCTCCAAGTCCTGTATCCCTGGGGGAGTGGGCAGACGCATGGGAGTCGGAGCACGCCACAGCTCTTAGACAGCGGCGGCGCACTCCCTTCACGTGATATGACTCCCCGCCTCTCTATCCCCTGCCAAATCCAATCACCCTGGGGATCAGCATCCCTGCCTCAGCTGCCGGAGTCCAACGGGCCCCCCTCCCCGCCCTCCACAGCGCGATCCCCAGTTGGGCTGGACTGAGTTCCTTCCTGTCTGGGCGAAAATTGATCATCTACATGCCCAGACGGACAACCTTCCCCCCTCCCTAACCCTTTAAGATAACGAAGCAAAAAATTTAAAAGTTTCCCTTTGCCCAATTTAAAATTACCCCCCTTGGTCGCGCAATGCCACCTCTCGAGATCTAACAATCTGTCATAAAGGTAAGCTCTTGATACCCCCATGGGCCATACTAGAGACAAGGGAACAGTCCTGTGGGCCCGCAACTCCATAGGTGAATAAGCCAAAATCATGGTAAAATTAAAACACAGAAGATAGGGAAGATAAAAATGGCCACAAATAATTGATGTTAAAACATATTAGAATTAAAAGTCATTATCATCATCTCCAGTCCTTGCAACCAGCACCTACAGTTATCAGCACCTACAGTTATCAATACAATTATCAATACAGTTTAAATATATTTAAGCTGTAATCAATTTGGCCTCACATCTGTATCTGTAGATAAACATACTCAGTGAAAGGAATGGCCATTGCATAAATAGGTGGGTGCGGCTTCAAATCCCATGTTCAATTTGTGCAGCAATTTTTTTTTTTTTGCTCAGCTCTCTTTTTTTCCAGATCAAATTCATCACCAGCAACTAGTGGTAATTACAGGCAATAATAAATGGAATAGTAGCAACATAGCAACTGCCATAAGGCAGGCATGCAATATAAAAAATAAACAGAACAAGAGCAGCAGTTGGGATGGGACTTTTAAATACACTTCACAGGGCACTAGATTGTGCTCACTAGCTGAAATTTGCTTTTTTTCCCCTTTTCTTTCTTTGCTGTCGTACGCGCAGCCAGCCTATACTATTAAAATGTTCCTGCCTCTTGATATTCTACAGTTCTGTAGATGGAACAGATGCATAGTTCCTGTACTGTAGTTCTATTGGGAGAGCGCAGGCTGCACGCACAAAAATAAATCACACAGAAGTTCTTTCTCTCTACCTTGCTACAAAGTCCTCTGTCGATGATGGCTGCCCGACTGGCTTGAGCTGGCGTGATTTTACACGAAAATCTGGGCAAGTAGCACCAGTCAGGTCTGCCTAGCTTTTTAGCTAATATCTCAGTGGGGTCTGTGTTTGCATCTGGCTCGTGCCATCATGCTGAGTGTGATTCTAATAGACTATTGCTCTTTCCACAAACAAGAAAACAAGGGTAGTTCTACTGACAGACTAAACAGATTTCTTCCAAACACAACAGCACATTGCAGCCAGCAAAGGGTCTGCAGTGCAGGCCTTCTCCCAAGGCAAGGGAGGGTGGGGGGAAGAGAGAGAGAAATGTGTTAACTGTGCTAACAGTGCCAAGTAATATGCTTCGTTAAAAATTTAATCACCTGCAAGTGCAAAACAAGTGCAAAGCAATCATGTTGTAATTAGTATAGCAATTAACACCTTCCTCCTTGATAGCACATGCATCCGTGGAAGTGCAGGACGACAAGACTTTATCCGCTAGCAGACTCAGTTCCTATAAAGATGCAAAAGGAAATTGAAGCGGGGGAGGGGTGGCTGGGATAGAAATGCCTTCACTATTTTGGTGAATCTCTTTTAGACATTTTATGTAGGGCTATTGTGTGCACATGTGAAACAATTAGCCATTTTTTAGCACCAAAAGAAGGTTCTTTCTCTTTGAGGCCCTCCATCAAGACACCACCATCATGTTATTAATATTCTTTTACTATCACTTACAGTCACCTACCCACATTCAGGTAGTCTTTGACTTATATCCACATTTGGGATCAGAGCATCCATCCCTAAGCAAGCCAGTCATGAAATGAGTTGCATTTTTCTGTGGCCATTAAGTGAATCCAGCTTCTCCCATTGACTTTACGAAGAAGGTCTGGAGACCATGAATTCAGGTCCTGCTATAAAAGCCGACTGAATGACCTTGGGGCAGTCACTCTCTCAGTGACTCACTCTCACCAACTCACTTCACAGGGTTGTTGTTTTAGGGAAAATAGAGGAAGTAGGTGCGTTGGATATGATAGCCACCTTGAAATAGATAGATGATAGATAGATAGATAGATAGATAGATAGAGAGAGAGATAGGTGGGATTCAGCTGGTTCGCACCGGTTCACTAGAAACGATAATTCTTTGTTGAATTCTGCCAACCAGTTAGACGTGTTGCAGAAAATCTGTGTTTTCCTGAACATGTCTGGTTTTCGTTCAACTTGAGAAAAAAAATTCTCCCCAAAAGTCCAAAAGAGACGCGATGGAAATCTTCAATCATGTCCCTCAGGTGAAAATTGCCTCAGCTGAGGTGGGGCAGAGCCTGCGCTAAAGGCAGCAGCCCAGGGCCAAAGCCGCCATTGGAGTGCCAGAGGGTCAGGGAGGGTGCTGAAGCAAGTAGGTATTCTGCCTGCAGCACCCATGCCAGCTGCCCCTTCCCAGCCAGAGCTGGAATGCTGCCATGTTTAAGTGCTGGTAGATGCTGGCCTTCCCTACAGTGGGCCTGGGCAGCTGCTGGAGAGACATGGGACCATTTCAGCACCTGGCGCCCAGATGCCCTCAATTCTCCCAAGCATTTCTTTGCCTACCTGATATCCAGCTCTGTCACATTTTTCTGTTGCATTTCTCACCATCGTGTGCAGGGAAACAAATGTTTGTGGGACTAAAAAAAAAAAGTTCAATCAATCAATTCCAACTTCTTATAAAAAAAAAGATCTCGTGAAATTGGAATTGATTGATTGAACTTTTTTTTTAGTCCCACCAACTTCCCTGAACAAGATGGCGAAAACAATGGAGAAATGCAATGGAGCAAATCAAACAGGCAAAATGTTTGAGAAGTGAGCATCTGGGCAGTGGTGGGTGGGGCAAGTTCTGCGGCACTACACTGCAATGGAGATAAGGAAAACAGAGCAGCTGGCTTGAGGGAAGGAGGAGACCGTTCTCTCTCTTTCTTCTCACTGCTCCTCCTCCTTTCCTCATGATGGCGCTCCATTTCCCGTGGGGGGGAGTGTAATTTAACAACTAGTTCGACCAGGGTCAGGTTGGCCATCACTGGAGGCTCATCCTGCACATGCGGCGGAGCTGGAGGATGGGAATGGGCCATGCCTCCCATGACAGACAGACAGACAGACAGACAGACAGACAGACAGACAGACAGACAGACGGTATACAGATAAAACTCAAAAAATTAGAATATCGTGCAAAAGTTCATTTATTTCTGTAATGCAACTTAAAGGTGAAACTAATATACGAGATAGACTCATTACATGCAAAGCAAGATAGTTCAAGACTTGATTTGTCATAATTGTGATGATTATGGCTTACAGCTCATGAAAACCCCAAATCCACAATCTCAGAAAATTAGAATATTATATGCAATCAATAAAACCAGGATTGTACATAGAACAATATTGAACCTCTGAAAAGTAGAAGCATGCATATGTACTCAGTACTTGGTTTGGGCCCCTTTTGCAGCAATTACTGCCTCAATGCGGCATGGAAGCTATCAGCCTGTGGCACTGCTGAGGTGTTATGGAAGACCAGGATGCTTCAATAGCGGCCTTCAGCTCTTCTGCATTGTTTGGTCTCATGTCTCTCATCTTTCTCTTGGCAATGCCCCATAGATTCTCTATGGGGTTCAGGTCAGGCGAGTTTGCTGGCCAATCAAGCACAGTAATCCCACGGTCATTGAACCAGGTTTTGGTGCTTTTGGCAGTGTGGGCAGGTGCCAAGTCCTGCTGGAAAATGAAGTCAGCATCCCCGTAAAGCTCATCTGGAAGGAAGCATGAAGTGCTCCAAAATCTCCTGGTAGATGGCTGTGTTGACCCTGGACTTAATGAAGCACAGTGGACCAACACCAGCAGATGACATGGCTCCCCAAATCAACACAGACTGTGGAAACTTCACACTGGACTTCAAGCATCTTGCAGTCTGTGCCTCTCCATTCTTCCTCCAGACTCTGGGTCCTTGGTTTCCAAATGAGATGCAAAAGTTGCTCTCATCAGAAAAGAGGACTTTGGACCACTGAGCAACAGACCAGGTCTGTTTTCTTTTAGCCCAGGTAAGATGCTTCTGACAACATTTGAAGCCCATGTCCAGGATCCATCTGTGTGTGGTGGCTCTTGATGCACTGACTCCAGCCTCAGTCCACTCCTTGTGAAAGTCCCCAACACTTTTGAATGGCCTTTTCCTGACAATCCTCTCCAGGCTGTGGTCATCCCTGCTGCTTGTGCACCTTTTCTTCCACACTTTTCCCTTCCACATAACTTTCTATTAATGTGCTTTGATACAGCACTTTGGGAACATCCAACTTCTTTTGCAATTACCTTTTGAGGCTTTCCTCCTTATGGAGGGTGTCATGATGGTTTTCTGCACAACTGTCAGGTCAGCAGTCTTTCCCATGATTGTGATTCCTACTGAACCAGACTGAGAGACCATTGAAAGGCTCAGGAACCCTTTGCAGGTATTATGGCTTAATTAGCTGATTAGAGTGGGACACTTTGAGCCTAGAATGTTGCACCTTTTCACAATATTCTAATTTTCTGAGATTGTGGATTTGGGGTTTTCATGAGCTGTAAGCCATAATCATCACAATTATGACAAATCACGTCTTGAACCATCTTGCTTTGCATGTAATGAGTCTATCTCGTATATTAGTTTCATCTTTTAAGTTGCATTACGGAAATAAATGAACTTTGGCATGATATTCTAATTTTTCGAGTTTCACCTGTAGGTTAGGGGTAGGGAAACTTGGCTCTTTTATCACTTATGGACTTCAACTCCCAGAATTCTTGGGTGAGCCATAAAAGGTTCCCCATCCCTGGCCTACTGGTTTTTCAGTTGTGGGGGAAATCAATTTTTGACTTGAATGGGACTGTTTATGTCCTGCATTTGTATATTAAACAGTCCCATTCAAATCTCAAAACTGGAAGGAGAACAACAGCACTCAGAAAATCTGGGAGTTGAATCCTCACCCTGGCATAGGTTCTCCTGCCTGAGTGGGGAGTTGAAATAGAGAACTTCCAAAATCCCTTCCAACTCTATTATTGTGATAAATAAATAAATAAACAAATAAATAAATCCCAAGATGCCAAAGGCCTGGATACAATCATGTGACAGCGGGGACTCTGCAATGGTTGTAAGTGAGGACCAGTTGTAAATCACTATTGTCATTACCATCGTAACTTCTAATGGCCACTAAACTAATGGTTGTAAGCTGAGGACTACCTGTACACAAACATATATTCACAAATCCCTTCTGATATTTTGAAATTTATTTCTAGATTTCTTTTTTTGTCTTTTTCTGCTATCTTTTGCCATTAAACAAATCAGGAATTGGTTGAAATGGGCTCCTACTGCTCCCCACTTCAGGTACGGTATTATGTATCTCATGCTTGATTTCACCTCACTTGTTATTATAGTATATTGCTATTATTGTTGTTGTTATTACTACTATTACTATTATAATCAAAATAGTTTATCAACACTTCTAATCTGCATTTTCAAGTACCTTAGACTGGTACCAGAAATCTCCCATTCAGACCGATTATTAACCTAATTTTTTCTTAGTTTCAGCAACTGGTCTCTATCATTTCGCCATGCAATTTCAATGGGATGCTTGGTATTCTATTACCTAGATTTATTTTGATAAACAAGATCAGAGTATAAATGATGACTAGAAAGAAAGAATATATCTTCACATCATTTTTCCAGCCCTGTTCCTTTATTGGTCTATCTATTCTCTATCCAGATATCCATAATTCCAGCTGTTCATTCCTAGAAATGGGGACTAGAAATTTATTTCCCTGTTTATGTCACTTGTAAATCCTTCTCCAGTGAGAGGTGATATCAGATTTAATAGAAACCATCAATTCAGGCTTTTCAGTCTCTTTAAGAATCACAAAGACAGTTTTAAAGCCAACACAATATTAATCTGTTCACTATAAACCTTCTGGTAAAGACAATTCATGTACATTGTGTCTTTGAATTAGATCCTGGATACTAATCTGTTAAATTTGCATAGAGAGGCAGACACGGAGTGCTTCAGCTCTTAAGTTTTATTGTGACTTCAGCTCAGAACGGACCCGATTTGGCTTAGCCAAGGCAGCTATATATAGCCGGCTGCCTCGGCTGACAGCCAATCAGAGTGCAGGGTTTTCCCGCACTTTTTAACCAATGATTTCAAACACTTTACAAGAACAACCAATCAATTCAAACTCTGCATACATAACATAATCCTATTTCATTTCTGAAAATGGGCAAAGTTTTGTGAAACTTGCAAACTCTATTCCCCGATTTCTTCTTTTTATACCAAAGCACAACACTGTAACTCTTTAAAAGTAGTAGGTATTGGAGAGTCAATTTAGTGTAGTGGTTAGAGGCACTATGCTGGAAACCAGGAGAGCATGAGTTCTAATCTTGCCTTGTGACCTTGGGCCAGTCACTTTCTCTCGGCCCTAGGAAGCAGGACATGGCAAACCACTTCTGAAATCTTGCCAACAAACTGCATGGACTTGTCCAGGCAATTGCCAGGAATCAACGCTGATTCAAAGGCACAAATAATAAAAATAATAATTGGAAAACCACAAAAGATTAATAGGATTGAATTCTCTTCCTCCCTTTCTATAGTTTGTGTCTCAGGCTTCACTAGGAAGAAATGTCTTGTATAAGACCATAAAAAGTAATCCACTGTTATTAAACAGGCAGTAGGGACTCAAAACTACTAAGTAATGAGAACTTTTCAAGCAGCTACTAGAACTGTCAGTTCCTCTCCATTAATTTTGCATTTATAGCAGAAGGTAGTGAGAGAGCTCATCTACACATCTCCCTAACTGTGCCTTAGAATACCTTGCTAATCATTCTTTAACCCTGACCTCATAACACAGCATTCATTTCAGCCCTAACCCATTCCCGAGGCTCCTAATGCCATCTAATCCAGTGACAAAGTGGTGTTTTCCATTCTTTCCAACATAACTCTTGCTCTGGGTAATATTCATTTGAATTTATTAGCCGCCCAACTCCAGTGGACTCTAGGCAGCAGATAAAACATGTAAATCCATAAAAACAGGTAAAACAGAAAACCAAACAAACAGCAAAGACTAATCTTGTAAACAATGCAAATGAGACAACGCAGGTCAGGGGCCAAAGCCAGGTTTTGAGAGGTTTCTGAAACCCTAGGAAAGAGGACATTATCCTTATCTCTGGAGTGACAAATAAATTACATCAACCCACTAAGAATTAACTGTGGGTAATATTTCTATATGTTCTAAGAGATTCTTGTTGTGGTTCACCGACAGCCTGTGCAGACAGCAGCAGAATTGGACAGTGGGGAAGAATGGGGACCAGTCCGGGATCCTGAAGAGGACTTGCATCCAATGCAGAGATGGGGCCAAGACCATCTGGGAGTGAGGTGCTGACTCCGGAGCCTCCAGAGTCTGGCAGCAGCAAGGCTGAGGAACAAGGGGAGCCTGTTCCCAGTGCACACTTGCACAGAGCTGCTAGAAGGCAAGAGCAGCTGAGACAAAAGGCCCAACTCGGGAGTAAGGCTTGGAGGTGATTGCCCCTCCCATAAAGTATAAAGGACAGGCAAAGGTGAAGAAACCTTTGTAGGAAGCAAAGTAGTTCATTCTGTTTGGATTAATCCTTGAAACTCTGTGTGGACTTTGTTCTTCGGTTGGTTTTTTATAGTCATCTGGCACTCTAGTTGTTGGCAGCAATTCAAAGGAAAGAAAGGTGGGTGCTTATCTCAAAGGGACTGTTTGAGACTCATTACCGGCTGGGAATGAACATAATTCCCAGTGTTGAAATAAAACAAGAGTTGTTTTAACTAAGCGTGTGCTTAATTACAGTCTTGGGAAGCCTTGGTCAGAACAATTCTAATAAAAAGTTGTGGCACAAAGACATGATAAAACAAATAATGCTAATAATGGAAGCCTTACCCAATTTTTCCATAAATCATTGCTGTAACCATGTATGAAAATAGACATAAAGTCGACTAAAGAACTGGTGATTCCTTAGGAAAACACATACGATTTTACAGAACCATGGTAGCCTTTCCTTATTTACTGACCAAAAGCAGATAGAAATATCAAATCAACCACATTACCACACAAAAATGTTTGAGATTAATTTCCCAAAGCTAGCACTTCCCAGAATTCCCAGCCAACATGTAGTTTCAACATTTCTGGAGGAAATGAGACTTGGAAAGCTATTTTATTTCTAGACTGATAGAGGCTACCATTTTTCCCTTTTCTGTATTCTTACTTTTTCTGTAAGAAATAACTTTAATTTTGCAATATAATGTAATGATTAATATTTATCCTCCCATTAGATTATTTATTTTAAAACACGTTTATATATTATTTTTCCATCTTTTAACCATTGGCAGTGTGGATGTTGTTAGATCCTACAATGGTTTGTGAACCAAACAGAATAAAGAATGTATAAATTATTCCATGACTAAATTAAATGCTGTTTTAACTAACAACTAATAGTGTTTACTGCTGTGCCACAGCAATTTTCATATTTTTACTGTATCTAATGACTTTCTGATGATTCAGATTCTCTGTAGGGATACAAAATCATTATATTAAGGATGAGTGATTTTAGTATGCAATGACTGATCAGTACAATAATAGGTAGACTCATGCTTCGGCTGGTAAATTAAATCATTTACACTACAATGCTTGTCAGTTAGCATAGGGGATTCTTGCACTGTAATTTAGCTGGGTGATAAAGCCTACTTAATATAAAATCTGAAGTAGGTAATCCATTGACACATATTATCAAAAGAAAATATGCACAGCAAAAGTAATATAAGTAGACCGATTTCTAAAACACAAAAATATTGCAATTTTGCGTATTAAAACTGTGTGTATTAGATAGCAATATGCAGGAGTCATTCTGATATTGTGCAGTTAGTAGCTCAAATAGCTGTAACCATCTAACCATCTAAAGCAGGGGTGTCAAACTCATGTCGTCACGGTGGTGTCACATGACACATCAGGACATTTTTTCCCCTTTGTTAAACCCGACGTGGACGTGGCCTGCGTGTGACGCATCCAGCCCATAGGCTGGGAGTTTGACAGTCCTGGTCTAAAGTATTTAGGGATTCACTGAGTTTTGATACTTTCTTCTCACTGAAGGTAACAAGATCATTATAAAGCAATACACAAATCAAATCATCTTTTCCCATTTTGAGTCAAAGCCATTGCATTTACCATCTGTTAATTACTATAAAAATATATGTAATTTATTGAACTGTCTTCTGAATTCAGGCATTACACACATGGTACTAACTGGTATCATAACAAAGTTCTATGCAATCCTTGGCAGAACTCTGAATACAGGCCTGCAGCACATTTTATTCCCTAGTTAAAATTAGGGAGATAGGGGTGAGTGAAATTATACTGTTAATGCATTTTGCCAGAATACAGTGCATATTAAAATAATATTTATGCCCTACAGTATTTGTAATATCAAGGAATAACAGTGGCTGGTGGCAGCCAGGGCAGAGTATTTTTAGTCAATTACATCTTACTCACCAGTTAATTAAAGAAACTCTGAATAAAGGAAATGCTAATTTATCCAAATAAGAATATAAGAAGATATTCAGAGTCCTAAAGGGTATCCTATAAACTTTTTAAAAAGTTCCCATATTTCCCAAAGTAACAGCTTGAGTAACTTAAAGCGGGGGGCATAATCAAGGATTTTTTTGCAGCTCCAGAGCCATGGCACATCAAAATGCTCCTGAGCCTCTACATATTCTTTCCCCAACTTTCCTACATTTGTACACATGCACATATGCACCAGTGGTGAGATTCAAAACTTTTTAGTACCAGTTCTGTGGGCGTGGCTTGGTGGGTGTGGCTAGGTGGGCATGGCCGTGTGACTGGGTGGGCATGGCTTTTTTTTTTGCTTTTTGCAGCTACCCTTCCCACCCATTTTTGGGGCCTTCGGGGCCTCAGGCAAGCCTTCAGGGGGGCGTTTTTGCTCCCAGGAAGCTCCCCTGGGGCTCAGGAAGGAAAAAAATGGACCTGCAGGGGGCACACAGCACCCCTCTCACTTCATTTTGGGGCCTTCTGGGTCTCAGGGGAGCCTCCTGGGAGGGTGTTTTTGCTCCCAGAAGGCTCCCCTGGGGCTCAGGAAGGCAAAAAATGGAGAAGGGGGGCTGTGCCCCTCCCTCCATTTTTTGCCTTCCTGGGCCTCAGGGAATCCTCCTGGGTGAAGCAGTAAGACAAGCTAGGGGAATCCTGGCACAGCTGATTGTCGGGAGGGGGGCGGAAAGAAATACCTTAAGGGGTGAGCATCAGGCAGGTGGGGTAAGCGAGCATTGGGTGGGCAGGGCAAGCGAGCCAGTGACCAGGCCAGGGGCGGGCCAGCCAGAACTTACTACCAGTTTGGCGACTCACGCCAAATCCTTGCTACCGGTGCAAACCAGCTGAATACCACCACTGATATGCACCCCACACCCTCTTTGTATGTTAGTGATAACATTCAAAGTCCTACATGACTTGGGTCCGGGGTACTTGCAGGAGCATCTCCTGCCAGCGTCAACTTCCAATCGCCCTGTGCGCTCCCACAGGCAGGGCCTCCTTGGGGTGCCGTCGGCCAGACAATGTCAGTTGGCGGTGCCCAGGGGTAGAGCCTTCTCTGTGGGAGCACCCCCCCTGTGGAATTGACTCCCCTTGGAGCTCTGGTTGGCTCCTGACCTCCGTTCCTTCCACCACGACCTAAAGACCTGGTTGTTTCAACAGTCCGGCCTGGACTGAAGGGTAAGGGTTTTATTCTTATTTTAAATTTTATTGGGTTTTAATCTTTATTGGGCTTAGTTCACTTGTTTAAAGTATTTTTAATTAATTGTATTGCTATTTTTTATTGTAAGCCCCCCTGAGTCCCTAGGGAGAGAGGGTGGCATATAAGTCCAATAAAACTAAACTAAAATTAAACTAAACTCTTTCCATTGGCCTCCCTAAACTCATGCAACACTGCAGCATGCCCCAACTTGCACATCACCTACACTGGACCTCCCTGTGCCTCCCCTCCCCTCCTCCCTTGGCACCTCTGAGCTCCTTATCAGGGTCCACTTCCACTTCCCGCTTAATGACCCACACACCTGGAGTTATGTCAGCAATTAAGACTTCCAGGAGTGCAATCACTAAGCATTACAGTCACATGACATCAAACTTGATAACAGAAATTGCACTTCCAATCATAGTCATAAGTCAACGAATACCTGTATTACTCCCCTTGATTTTTATAATTTTCACATTCAGTTATACTTAAAATTAGCATTTGGAAGTAACTTTTGGTGGATGCTCTGGGAGTTCAATCCAAAATTTTGAAAGTGCTTGCTTTGTCATGATAGCTAGAAATTCTTAAGTCATCACTTTTTTAAGAATCATCATATTCTCCTCTCCTGCTCCGCTCACTGCCTATTTTCAGAAAGACCAGAGTTGCAGAAATCAGAACAGCTTTGTGTGGCAAAAACAGATTCAAAGACACTGTGATGGAAAAATCTAGCAACTTACAAACTTGAAATTTGGCACCTATGTTCCTCTTGGCTTCTAGTTGCTCACTAAGAAAGGATTTTTTGAAATGACCATCAGAGCATTAGTATTTCGTATATTATTATTAACACGCACTGATGCTAAGGAGTTCTACTCCCCCTCCCCACCTGAAAAGAAATCTGTTCCAAATGCAAAACACAAGCAGAGGAGTTTCAGCTTCAGTTTCTGTTTCATAGCAGCAAGCAGCTTTAGTACAGAACAGTTGAGCTAAGCCACGCCCAGGCTCCTTGTTGTCTCCATTTTGCTCACACAGCAAATATTGTTTCAGTTTCTCAACTATCTCACACACTGACAGGATGAATACCAGATGAATACCGATAGATGCTGGTAGGCAGAGGCAGAATTTTTTTCCCTTATTTTCCTCCCCAAAAACTAAGCCTGACCACATAGTTTTGTAGTGAAGCACAGGTATCAAGCTAGTATATGCATATATTTTCTTCAAGAAGCTCTTAATGGCATTTGTCATTCTTGCCATCCCGCACTTTATCTGCACATGTTCATCATAGAGGTTTCCAGTCTGAGGTGGAATTTGAACCCGGATCTCCCCAATCCTATTTGACATCTATTATTCTGCAATGACATTCCAGGATGAATAAACCAGAAATGCCACTCCATATTGCTGCTTTATATAAAATTGTTATCTAGTGAATTTAATTACATATCAGACTTAATAATGAGGTTGGCAGCTATAATAAATATGGATGCCATACATATAATACAAACATAATAATGTGATCTATCTATAAATAAAAGCACATAACACTCTAGGCTAAGTATGCTTCTGATAGAGCTTTCTTAAACAAATATATGACCTTTCTCACTTTTAAGGTCTCTTTCACACTTCAAATTAGGGATGGATGAACCCGCAGCCATCCAGATGCTGTGAATTACTGTTTCAACATTCCTCACCATTGATCTATAGTGATCCATGTTTGAGCGAATGCATATCAATTTTTAACAGTCCTCCTCAACCTGGCATGCCAGTTTGTGGAGTATAAATCTCAACACAACCAGCCCACACACCCAGTAATAGAGGATTTAGTCCAACGCACCTGTAAGTTACTAGTTTGATAAACTCTTTTCTGTAATTTAATAATTTAATAACTTATTTAATTACACAGAAAATCTACTCCTCATCATTAAGAGCAACATATATTTCCTGCCAACATTTGTAATATTTTATTGAGAACATGGTATTACTGTTGCTACCTAGCATATTATTTCATTCATATAGTATTTGGATTTCATTCATTTATATCAAAATTCTATTTAGTCACTAAGGTAAAGACTACTGGAGGGTCTACTAGAAAGCAAATATTTTACTCAGTAATGAATAACAACATTGCTGAGCACACAGGGTTGTATCCCAAAAAATTGTAAGCCACCCTGAGTCTTTGGAGAAGGGCGGCATATAAATGTAATTAAAATAAAAAAATAAAATAAATAAACATAATATAAATCCAGTATTCATGATTGAATGTAAATATTGAGTTCAGATGTCTTTAAGTGGTTATGCACTTTGTTTCTCTCATGTACGGATAGAAATGATTCTATGGTAAAACAGAAACAAAGGAAACAGGATTAAGGTTGCTATGGGAACTGAGAATTTTCTGACTTGTATGTGATTAAAATCTTAACTGTAACATTTCATTAATATGGGCTGTTAGAGGCTTGTTTTACTATTAAGCATTCTGGCTCTTGAATTCTGAATATACATATCTAATGGTCATGTTTTACACATATATAAATATATATACATACAATACATATACATGTTGTAACTAGAGTGGAAGTTTTTTAATGTGTGGAGGATGCCTTCATAATTTCTGATAATGTAATAGAAGTTATTTGTATAAATCTTTTGTGTGTGGCTAGGATAATGGACTGCTATATTAAACCCATCTTTCTCAAAATAGGGATGAACAGATTTTTAACATTAAATGGCAAGCACAGAGTTAAATGCTGACCATTCTTAGTTATCACTAGACAACCTGTGACTTATTGGATTATAGTTTCAGAGATATTTCCTTACCTAAACAGAGAAACAGAATGACCACAGCCAAACCAAAAAAAATCAGTGGGAGTAGGACTGGCTTCCAACTTCCTGTCAGCTTCACCACTGAGTTTTCTTGTGGCAAGCTGGCAGTGAAAAAAATCTTCCTTCCTTCCTCTCTCCTTCTTCCTTTCTTCTTTCTCTCTTCCTTCCTCCATCCCTCTTCCTTCTTCCCAGTTATTTCCTCTCTTCCTTCCCCAGTCCCTATCACTCCCTCCCTTTCCTTTCCTTTTCCTTTCTCTCTGTTCCTTCCTTTTCCTTCCTTGCTTCCTTCTCTAGCTCCCTCCCTCTTCCTTCCTTCCTTCCTTCCTTCCTCCTTCTTACTTGTCTTCCTTATTCCCCATTCTTCCCTCCCTCCTTCTATCTCTTCCTTTCTTCCCTTCCTCTTCCTTCTTTCCTCCCTCCTCCTTTCTTCCTCATAAGGTCATAAAATCATGCACAATTCACTTAACAATCACCTTGTTTAGCAATGAAAATTCCTGCCTCCATTGTGATTGTTAAGTCGATATTCTATTCAGATACTCTATTCCTTGCCAAATGAGTCTTATGCTTCCCAATCACAATCCTGGCCTACAGGATTTTCTAAATAAACCACATCCCCAAAACAGGTATCTATTCTTTTCTTGACTTCATAATCTTTATCATAGATATTGAAATTTTTTATTCCTACCTTCTCCATTGCTAGGAGGAATTCAATGTATTTTTGTATTGTTTATTTTGGGATATCTCACCCTGTTCCTTTTATCAGAGTTCCCCAACCTTTCTGGCTTTGCAGACCAACAGGGAGGGGAGAGGGGATGGTTTCATATGAGTGGCAGGCAAGCCTCCATGCGTGCATAATTCTATTTGCACAAGCAACGTGCATGTGTGCCTGCCACTTGCACAAATGGAGTGCATGTACTGTACACATATTTACCCAATGCTCACGTAAGTGGGGATGTGCGCGCCAACCCATCCACAGCTTCAGGCGGCCCACTTCTGAACACTCATGGCCCGGGGTTGGAGACCTCTGCCTTACATGATTGCAAGTGGTTCTTCGAGTCAAATAGACAGACATGTATTCTAGTTTCCATCATGAATCTGTTCTATCCCAGATGTGAAATATGAAATCTATTCTTGAAATCAGGATTGCTGGGATCATTTACCCTCTCTCCCTTAAACAAAATCAAAAGTACTATACAATATAGGTCTGTAAAAGGCATTCAAAGAGATATTTTGGTACAAGCACTCCTCTTCATAGCCTGCTTCGTGGGCCTTCTCAGTGTGTTTGCCTGCAGACCTCTGGCAAAATACAATCCTGGGAAAGTGCTGAAGACAGTCATGCCAAGCTTTCTGAAGAATATAGCTGCCTCAGCATTTTGAGGAAGGGTACTTTCCCCGTGTCAATATGCTTTACAAAGCACTTCTTTCAATGCTTTGTACAGCTTTAGTACAATGTTCATCCTGCAACTGGTAATATGCATTTTGTCTTATCCTATTGCCAGCCCTTTAGGATGGTTTCTGAAACTGCCTGAAGCACACCAGCCTGTTCTCTACTTCGTTATATTGCTTTGAAATCATTTTCCAGAAATGAGAAATCTTGTTTTATATTAATTATCTCAATTGTCTATTATACAATCCTTGTACAGAATATTATATTCTGCTTAATGTTTCAGTTGCGTGCACAGAATTTCTGTACACAGTATTTCACGCTCATTTCATACTCTTGAAATTTAAGTATCATGCATTGTAGCCTCTTAGGGCTGTTAATTAAGAGCTTCTTCGTTTTGACCTCTAATGGTTTAATGATATGGTTGCAAAACTGTCCTGTCTCAGCAGTGAGCAAACTGGACAATTTCACCCCAAGCAACACCACTAATAATTCCCTTTCAATCTAGACATATCTTCTTTTAGTTCAATCATTGCTATACTAGAAAAAGCTATAGCTGTTATTTCTCCATCATTACTGATCCACAACTTCCTTTTAAAGCATCACAATGTAACATGTGGTACTTTTGGCTGAAATACTTCAAAAATTAGACCCTTGCTGATTGCATTCTTGAGGCCTTTTGAGGATTTTGGCCTATTTGCAGACTCCTTTTCACTCTTTTTATCATCCAATGGCCCTGGCATTTCCATAATTACTTTCTTTGGATCTGACCATAAGACTTCTGAAATTATAATAGTTCTTTCCTGTCATACCCTCAAAGGAGTGCTAGAGAATTGCTAATGGTATCTAGGTTCACAACTTTCTTGATCATGGAATCTTGATTCCAAGGTTTGTTTGGGAGTGCTTCTTAATTAATAATTGTCTCTGAACTCTCAAGTGGCGTTCATACAGTTGTGACCTTTTCTGAGCTAACTGGACTTAGCAATTTATCCATGCCTAGTTTAAAATCTATGTTTTGCATTGAAATGCATTATTTGTAAGGCTACTCTTGAAAACTGTCCAGAAATGGCCATTTTTGTAAAATGCAGCAGCTAAGCTGCTGACCAGTGCAAGATACAGAGAAAATATTCTTATACTGAAATATTCAAAGTGGTTGCCAGCTGCTTACTACACAAAATTTGAAGTATTAACATTAGCCTATAGAGCCCTAAACCTCTCAGAGCTTGTATCTAAAGGACTACCTGTTCCACTATGAATCTCTATATCCCAGCAAGAAGCACCCTTCTATAGATATATCTCCATTGTCAGATGTTTTTCTATCTGGTATGTAGGAAACAGCCCTCTTCTAGTTTCCTCCTAAAGAAGTCAGTTGGGAAGGTCACAAATGACGATCACATGACCCCAGGACTTTGCAACCCTCATAAACACATGATGGCTGCAGAGGTACTAGTGACCACAGGGGTACTGCAACAGTCATCAGTGTGTCGACCAATCCATAACTCACTTTTTTCAGAGCCATTGTAACTTCAAATAGTTACTTGATGAGCCATGGTGGCACAGTGGTTAGAATGCAGTACTGCAGACTACTTCTGCTGGCTGCTGGTTGCCTGCAATTTGGCAGTTTGGGTCTCACCAGGCTCAAGGTTGACTTAGCCTTCCACCCTACTGAGGTGGGTAAAATGAGGACCCAGATTGTTGGGGGCAATATGCTGATTCTGTAAACTGCTTAGAGAGGGCTGTAAAACACTGTGAAGTGGTATATAATTCTAAATACTATTGCTATTGCTATTGCTAACAAATGGTCATAATTTGGATACTACCTGTAATGCAATTGCTTCCTGGGGCTTTTGCAGATAAAGTAAGGAACAAAATCTAAATAATATCTTGGCAGCTCTCCTATTTTACCTGTGCAAAGTTGACTGAATTTTCAAACAATGTGATTTCCCTCTAAATTACACTTGATCTTGGAAAAGTCACCACTATATTTTGAAAAGTCCTATCCTAGGAAGATAAGCCCCACCCACTCATATTTAGAAAGCTGGTAAAAGCATATATTTTCTTCTGATTATTTTCTTGTAGGTGTTATTATTCATTTCTTTTAGTGCTTGATTTATATTTGGATTTTGATTACTTCAGTGCTGTTACTTGCATTCTATATATTCTTTAGTACTATAAGCCATCCTGATTCTCAAACCATTAAGGTGAGGTATAAATCCAATGATATATTTTCAAAATTAAATAACATACCATCAGTTCTGATCTCTAGAAGCTCCTTCAATTTCTGGTTCAATTTCGCAGGAAAACATTATTCTCAGAGGTGGTACCTGATAGGATGGGCTAAAAGGCTGCTAGGCAGTTGGACAGCATGCACAGTTGTACATGACAAAATCCATTGTGAACATCACAATCTGAATATTTTTGCTGTAGGCAGGTCAAGGAATGCATTATTCCTGAAAAGAAATATTCCAATATGGAATGACACACTACAACCCAAGCTCTTTGTTGGGCCCAACTGTTTCTTAAGACAGCTTCCAAAATTCCTGTCCAGATGACCTCTGAGTTGATATATTCATGTCCCTCCTCCATCTTTGGGCCAAATGCGTTATGGAAGAGTTTTGATTAGATATGCAAATAATTTGTTTTACTTTGAAAGTTTTAAAGCTGGGAAAAAATGGTCCCATTATAATTGAAACTCTGACACTGGGGAAAGAGGTTTCAAATTCTCCTGCTCCTGTCTACCTCCTATCCCAGTTATGGAAGCTGCTTTTCATCATGCTATGTTATAGCCAGGGGTGGGATTTTACCAGTTCTGTCCAGTTCTGTAGAACCAGTAGCTCTGAAGAGCAGCAGACATAGAGCTGGTTCTATGTCTGCTGATGTTTTTGCCCACCCGCCGCCTCTTACCTGACCTTTATTTCCTGCTTTTCAACTTCAGCCTCAGCGAACAGCTGAGTTAAAAAGCAGGAAAAAAGTGCTTTGTCAAAGGCTGCTTCTCTGCATGCTGCGCTGCTCAGCTGTCCAGGCACCAAGCTGATGACGATTTACAGGCATGCGCAGCGTTCAGGGAAGCACATGTAAATCACCGAACCTTGTAAATCACCGAACCGGTAGTTAACCCTGTCGGATCCCACCCTTAGTTATAGCTACATTTTCCCCAGTGAACTGTTATATGAATATTTAGATAATATCCATTAATAAATATAACATAGTATGAAATTTACATTAAACACAGTCAAGGTATCATCTGTTAATTGCAAACAACCTATAGTGATGAAAGGAATGCCTAATCTTGCATTTTTTTGGTAGGGAAAACTAAAATGGGCTGCCCTTTTTGTAAGAAGCAATCAGTTCAAAGAGGAATTCACAGTTTATTTCTTGCTCAACAGCCCTCTGCACAAAACACCCTAGCCAAGTGGAGGAAACCAGCAAACATTTGTGGTAGGTTAGGATGGCAGACATAGTTTCAAAGTCTGTTTATTATCTGAAGGCATAAGCAATGTAACTCTGGGAACATCATCCAAATTCCTCTCCACAAATGAACAACAGCTCATTCCAACATCATTCTCTGGAAAATCTTTCAACTGACCAGAAGCTGTGTGTGGGCCTTTCTTTAGGCCAAACAAACAATGTTTGAAGAGGCTTGTTATGTTGTATGTCACTCAGGAGGTACTGTTAACTTTATCAATAACCAGCCCATCTTCTGAACACATGAACGCTGGAGTCATTTTCAGTCAAGCACAACACCAAGTTACAGTACAGACAACTTATTCTTAGATATCATAGGAAATTTTTCATTAATGAGTGTTACAGAATCACTGTTATCTATTGAGGGGCAGAGTAGTGAGGAAGGGAGAGTACAAAACTCCTGCAAAGAGATAGGTCATTTATATTGTTAACTACCTTCTTTGCCTCTTTCTGAGCCAAAGGCTTGGATGCCCAAAGGAGGAAAGGACATTGGTTTTTTGGTTAACTTTTGCTGTTTTTTCTGCACTAAATTGAAAGCATGTAAACATGTAGATTGTTCCTTCCTGCAGGCTTCAAATAAGAATGCAATTTTCCCCCTCCTCAAAAAAAGAGGGAGGGAGTAAGCAATAGAAGCAAACATCTCCTTTTTAAAAGAGTTGATCTGCAGTTCTGGTTTGATTGTAGTCAAGCACATTGGTGTGTCAGCCATTTTTATAACATTACATACATGAAAACAATTAAAACTGGGATTCTTTCCAGTATATTATCATCTTTTCTGTTCCCTCTGGCCTTTTTCCATCCATTTCAAAGAACGTACATACAGCAGAACATTCCCTCATGCTGTGTGGGGATTTCCTTTAAGAATTTGGTTTTTTTTTACTTCTGAACAACTATCTGCTTTTAAAGCATAGCCAACTCTAGTCTATCATGGAGCACAGCAGCAGAAGAAAGCAAAAACAAAACAAGCAAACAGGCAAAAGTTTGGTGGATGGCTTTTAAAAAAATACTTTGCCACATTAAATCGAAGAATGAAAATTTCCTTCATAGTTTACTGGATTTCTTTTCTTCCTCCCTTCCCCCATGGTGGTAGTGGTAATTAGAGTCAATAATCTTTTGCTGAGAGAGCATCTTAACAGTGTTTATATCATCATCATCAAAGATCTGCCTTGAGGGCCTTGGTGTGTTAATAATTTAAGGTGTGCACAGCCTAGTTATAGAAGGAAACCTAGTTATTGAGTTTGTAAACCAGCCAATGATTTATGGGAACACCTTACATGAGTCACTCTCATTAAATAAAATACTTCAGATTAATAAGAGAATGTGGAGGTAAAAACAGGCCTTCCCGTTACAGGGCAAGTGGGCCTTTGAAAATGGTATGGTTTGGTGTCACCTGCTGAATTATGAGAAAATCATTTTGCCTTGCTGGGCACGCATAGTCAGACTGACTCCAGCAAAGACAGGGTGTGGCAACCACCTCGGATACCAGATTTAAATTGCTTTGGATGGGTGGCAAAGCTGTCCATTTCTAATCATTCAGAATCCCTCAGAGAAGAGGCATTAAGGCATTCCAGCTCAGAAGCAACACTACTGCAATCTGAGAGCACTACTGCTCCATTTCAGGCCTCATCCCCAAATCCATCAGCCCACTCCTTTAGATTTTGTGGAAAGAACCTACTGTACCTACATTACAGCCACACACTTCCAAAAAAAGAGGGGGATGAAGGTACTGCTTCTGTGTGGTCAGTATTTTGGAATAGCCTCCACACTGAGATCAAGCTAGCCTCTTCCTTTTGGGGTTCAAAAAAAATATTTAAAACTGAATTATTTCAATTCAATTCGAATAGAACTGGAAGGGACCTTTGAAGTCTTCCAGCCCAACCCCTGCTCAAGCAGGAGACCCTATACCTGTGATGGAACCTATGGCACCGTAGCCATTTGTGCCAGCATGTGAGCTGCAGGCAAACTTACCTCACTCCGCGTGCGGCCTCACTGCTGATTTTCCACGGTTTGAGGCTTTTTGGCCTCCCAAAGGCTTGAGGAAGGCTTCTGCAGGCTACAAGCTTTGTAGGTCGAAACCTAGCCCGTTTGTCACTTCCGGTATTTTCAGAAAAACAGGAAGTGATGAAACAGGGATAGATTTCGCCTGCTTGTGAAGCTTGCAGAAGCCTCTCAAGCCTTTGAAAACCTCAAACCGGCAAAACCAACTGTGGGCTGTATAGGTAAGAAGGCAGCAGGGGTGGGGGATTGCACACACATGCATAGGGGACATGGGGGCACGCATTGCCTTCTGGGTGCTGGCACACGAGTGCAAGTGCAGCGCACACAATTTTGGCACAGGAGCCCAAAGCGGTTAGCCACCACTGCCCTATACCATTTCAGACAAGTGGCTATCCACTCTCATCCTAAAACCTCCAGTGATGAAGCACCCACAACTTCTGAAGGCAAGCCGTTACACCAGTTCATTGTTCTCACTGTTAGGAAGTTTCTCTTTAATTCTAGGTTGCTTCTCTCCTTGATTAGTTCTCCACGGGCCGGGCCGGGGTTGGGGGTTGGGGAGACAGGACGGAACCTCCTGAAGCAACCTGCCAGCCTAAACAGTGTGCAGGGAGGCTGCAGAAGGCCCCCCTGTGCCCCATTTTGGCTGCCAAAGGCACCCCAGGCTGGCCCTGCTTTTTCCAGGCCAGCCCCACAGGCCAGATTTAAGCACCCCATGGGCCAGATCCAGCCCATGGGCCTTGAGTTGACACCCCTGCCCTAAGGACAGCTGCCCTGTGTCAAGTTGCTCACAGTAAAATTAGGGATATATCCTCTTCTATAATCTGCAAAACACTAATCAAAAAGACGTTGATTTGCATAAAACTTTCAGAGTAGCATTTAAAAGGATATGTTTCAAAGTTTCTATACAATATATATTAAAATAATCGTAATATTTAAACAGAAACACAATGTACTACGATGGAAAATATTGGACTATTTCTATGTGCTCGCTCTTTTCAAGACCACTTACTGCTTCTTGGAGTTCATTCCACCAGACTCAGAACCAGAGGTGGTATCAGCAGGTTCTGACCAGTTCTGGAGAACCGGTAGCAGAAATTTTGAGTATTTCAGATAACTGGCAAATACCACCTCTGACTGAAGATTATACAGTATCCTTCCCCTGCCATGCCCACCAAGCCACGCCCACAGAACTGGTAGTAAAAAATTGAATCCACTACTGCTTTAAACAGATGATTATTTACCAGTGTTTCAAACAGAAAGCTGTTCTCTGCAAAGTAAAATATGATGGTGATCTTAGATAGAAATTGTTTTCCTGAGGCACTCAGCTTTTTCCTAGCTATCTCTCCACCTAGCTAAATTTTCCGATAGGAAGAATACCAACTGCTTAAGTAATAAAAAAAGTTGCTAATTTAAAAAAAACTAGGAATGATTGTAAAACGAAATTACAAAGGAGATACAGCACAATTCATTAGCAAGCTCTCCTGTACTCTCCCCATTGCAGTCTAACGAGGCAGGTGTGCAAGAGAATCACTCCTAACCAATTTCCTACAGGGTAGTACAGAAATCAAGAACATAATTTAATCTTTGGCAATGTCAACTGTGAGTGGAAAAAATTCTAGAAAACCTCCAAAAGTATCTTCCGGTAACATCCACCTTAACAGAGTATCTTCTACTTGAAAGTGTCTTTTCTTCAAAGGAATGCCTAAGCCCTAGTCTATTTTAAAAGAAAAATAAACAGAGAGTGTAGCTCCTGAAATTGTCTATCCTGGCTGACCAAGGAAACGGTCATCTGTGCACATTGTATTTATCCATAGTTTGGATAACTATGCAACTTTGCAACTATGGATAAATACATACATTTCTAAGTATTCTAAGTATTCATAGGTATTTTTGCATTGCAATGCAGATAACTACACAACAAAGATCTTCCCAAGAACATCTGTATGCATGTTAACTACTATTTAATATTGATTAGGATTTGGAGGTACTGTATTTAAAATCCAGCAAGAGTACAGTTGTATGCAGACACCTGCCTCAAACAAATGTCAGAGGTTCTGCTTGTAGGAGACTGGGTTGTTCTTCCCTATTAATGTTGCTTTACTAATTTAAATAATATTTGAATGAGTAAAGAAAACTATGGTCCTATGTAGTTATTAATCGTATGTATATCCTATTCCCCCAAGTTTTATATGTCATCCCAGAAGTATTTAGAAGAAGATCCAGCTATTTTTAATGGTAAAACATTACTGTATTATGGAATTAAAATAGCTAAATATTTTCTATATTGATTGTCAATGTTTTTCCAACATGTCTTATCCATTCTAGAAATTCAGTCCCTTGAATCTCTGGTAATTCCTGCAAATGCCTGCAAAGCATTTGCTTGAACACTATGGTTAGTTATCACAATTTACATTTTTAAAAAAACCTAATAATAAACAATAATAAAATTCATGTGTAAAATCCACCCATCCCAAATTTGAAAAACACAGGAAGTGGTCAAAGCAGAA
>CM019150.1:150472254-150491836 GCA_009733165.1 Naja naja
CCTGGAAGCGATTAGTGTGGCGAGGCATGCTTACTTCTCCGCTCTGATTGCATCCTCAGATGATCGCCCTGCGGCCCTGTTCAGGGTTGCCTGCTCCCTCCTTCAAGTGGGGGAGGGGCGGAGGACCTTTGCAGGCAGAGAGCAGAGAGAATTTAGTTTACATCTGGCAGATAAGGTCGCTCGGATTCGGGCTGGCTTGGACTCGGACTGGCAGTGGTCTGACGATGAGGTAATGGCGGATCTGGTTGATTCTACCTGGGTTGAGTTTGACCCGGTCTCCCTTGATGAAGTGGACAGGATCATGCGGAGGTTGTCCTCCACCACGTTTATTGGATCGTGTCCCTTCCTGGTTGGTTTATGCCTCCAGGGAGGTTACATCTGCTGGCTCCAGGCAGTTGTCAATGCCTCCTTGAGTGAGGGATACTTTCCTGCTGCCTTGAAAGAGGCGGTGGTGAGGCCCCTCCTCAAGAAGCCTGCTCTGGACCCAGCCGTTTTGGACAACTACTGTCCAGTCTCCAACCTTCGCTTTTTAGCGAAGGTTGTTGAGAGCGTGGTGGTGCAGCAACTTCCCTTGTTCCTGGAGGAAACTGATTATCTAGACCCGTATCAATCGGGCTTCAGGTCTGGACACAGCACAGAGACAGCATTGATCGCGCTGATGGATGATCTCTGGAGGGCTCGGGACAGGGGCTTTTCCTCTGTTCTAGTCCTATTAGACCTCTCAGCAGCTTTCGATACCATCGACTATGGTATCCTTCTGCGGCGGCTCTGGGGGTTGGGGGGGCACCATTTTGTGGTGGTTCTCCTCCTACCTCTTGGGCCGCTTGCAGTCGATGTTGGCAGGAGAGCAGAGAGGGCCCCAAGGCCCTCACTTGTGGGTACCACAGGGGTCTGTTCTCTCGCCTCTCCTGTTTAATATCTACATGAAACCGCTGGGTGAGATCATCTGAGGTTTTGGGGTGAGATATCATCAATATGCTGATAATACCCAGCTTTATATCTCCACCCCAGACCAGAACAGTGATGCTCTCTCTGTGATGTCCCGGTGCCTGGAGGCAGTACGGGTCTGGATGCGGAGAAATAGGCTCCAGCTCAACCCGACAAGACGGAGTGGCTGTTCTTACTGGCATCTCGGTTTTCAAGCGATGTTCCATCCTTGGTCATGGGGGGAGAGGTGTTGCCCCCCGTGGATAGGGTGAGGATCTGGGCGCCTCCTGGACCCACAGCTCAGTTTGGAGGAGCAGGTGGGGGCTGTGGCCAGGGAGGCTTTTGCCCAGGTTCGGCTGGTTCGCCAGCTCCGCCCTTACCTAAGCTGAGATGCCCTTCGAACGGTCACTCATGCGCTCGTCACTTCCAGAATCGACTACTATAATGCTCTCTACATGGGGCTGCCCTTGCGAACTACCTGGAGGTTACAACTGGTGCAGAATGCGGCCGCGCGGGTTGTGATGGGAGTGTCCCGATACTCCCATGTTACACCCCTCCTGCGTGACCTGCATTGGTTGCCGGTTGCCTCCCGGGTTAGTTTCAAGGTGCTAGTAACAACTTATAAAGCCCTAAATGGCTTGGGTCCAGGGTACTTGCGGGAATGCCTCTTGCCAGCATCATGCACCGATCACCCTGTTCGCTCCCACAGGAGGGGCCTCCTTGGGATACCATCGGTTAGGCATTGTTGGCTGGCGGTTCCCAGGGCTAGGGCCTTCTCCATGGGAGCGCCCACCCTTTGGAACCAGCTCCCCACGGATCTCCGTTTGGCCCCTGATCTCCGCTCCTTCCGCCGGGACCTGAAGACCTGGTTGTTTCAACAGGCCGGCCTGGAATGACCCAGGTGGGTTTTTTTTAACTGTTTTAATTTTTAAGGTTTTAATGTTTTATTGTTTATTCCGACTTGTTAGGTTTAATTTGTTTTTATGTAAATTATATGTAAATATGTGCTGTTTTAATGTTAGCCGCCCTGAGTCCTTAGGGAGAAGGGCGGCATACAAGTCGAATAAATTATTATTATTATTATTATTATTATTATTATTATTACTTCCTGGATCTTTGTTCTTCTGTGCTAGCAGAACTTGTTATTCTGAAGAATTTATTTTGGCTTTATACAGAGAGATTTTGTAGCAATTTTCTTAGTTTCATCTAGATCATGGGATGACACCACCAGCTTTTCATCTGCTTTTCTTCTTGTGAACATCAAGCACTGGAACTGCATCACCTGTACAAAGGCATAAAGGTAAACAAAAATAAGCAGGAAAATGATTAATGAAGATGTAAACACAACATAGCTTTGCTGTATGCCAAAGAGGTGCCACAACCTTAAGAATCGGCAACTGGCAGCTACTGAACAAAATCTGGCAGTGCTGATGACTTTTGTATGTGATGAAAAGGTTAAATTGTGGAAATGGAACTTAGTAAATAGAGAATAATATTCTTACCTCTGCTCACTTCTCAGCATGGTTTGTGAATGGAGAGCTAAGCATTTGTTTGGTTTAGCATGATGTGTGAATCTACCCATTATGTCTAGGGATTATCTGTAAACAATACCAGTATTGGATTGCTCAACAAATCCTGGCTTAGTATTATATTCAAGTAAGAGTATTGAACCTGCAGCAAAGAAACCATTTACTAGGAAAAGAACCTATTGTTACCCACCAATAGCCAACTCTTGGCTGAGAATTAAACTACTTTCCCAGAGTATCTCTGTGGTGGGACACACCAGGAGACTCTGATCTAGATCTCATAACTTTGTAGTTTAATGATTAGCCGTTTATTCAGCCTAGCAAAGTCTATATTCATATGCTAGGTAACATACAGTACAGGAATATTTCCTATTCTTGAAGAATATACTTATCACAGCCTGCTATTTTTTAAAGTCTCATTTTCTAATTAAAATTTTGAATAGAGGATTGAATGTACCCTCTCAGGAAAAAAAAGAGAAAGGTTTAGAGAAGTAAATGAATGTACAAATCAATCTGCATCTGAAAACAATGACAGAATCCTGAATCAAAACATACTCAAATAAATACTACGTGTGTACCGATAAGTTGAAAAGATTTCTTTGCAAGACTAGACTCACCCCAAATCATGTGGTTGAGAAATCTTCCTAACATGTAGTAAAAAAGGGTGATAACAGCAACCCCTGCAAACACTATCATGCCAAGTGGACTTAAAAACTTGAAGACAGGATATATCCATTTTCCTGTTTTAGCAAAATAGTAGAAGATCCTGGAAGGGAATTAATTTCTTTCAGTTAGGATATCTCATTATGAAACAAACATGATCAATTGGTTCAAGTTTAATTATAGTTAGAATACTCTCTCTAATAATGGATCAGTACATCAACTGTGCAACTGTCATCTGTCCATCCATCCAATATAGAATTTATATCCCTGCCTTTCAGCTGGAAAGATTCCTAAAGAGGCAGTGATCGCACTGAGGATGGGATCAACTCATCCTCAATTCCATGGGATCTGTTGTGATCCTTTTGATGCCTTAAGCCTTCCTCAGTATAAACATCCACATTACACACAAAGGCCTGCCATTCAATGTTGTCACTCATGTGACATCACGCCACATCCTCCTTACTGAAGCTCTGTGCTAGTGGAGAGGTCTAGTTAATATAATAACTGAAGTGAAATTATTCATGAAATAAGTTTTAGAGATAACTGAGATTGGTTCCTAAACAAGGCAATTACTAAACAAGGACTACCTATAGTGAAGAATATGGCTGTTTCTGATTCAATATTTCTTTCTGAGGTCTTCTGATGGCAAGGTTGAGGAGTATTAAGTTTTCCAAGTATTGTTGCCTGAGGCCAGGGACATTCATGGGCAAGAGGATAGCAAATTTTCATGGGTAAAGGTATGTAGGTCTTGGTGTATTCGGGTCTTGTCCCGTGTAAGATTGAGAATACCTTGGCGACGTTTCGACGAGATCCCACTCGCCATCTTCAGGCTGGTGTCTTCAGCTTTGTGCTTGTGCCAGCAAAGCGTGATCGGAGCTGCCTTCTCTCTATAAATACTGGAGGGGAGGTGTGGTGTGCTGGCTCTGTTGTAAGCGGATTGGTTGGCTGTGTTGTTGGCTGTGTTGTCGCTTCTTGATTGGTTGATGGAGTTGATGTTTGCTGATTGGTTGGCTATGTTGTTGGCTGTGTTGTTGCTTCTTGATTGGTTGATGGAGTTGATGTTTTCTCATTGGTTGGTTTTTTCGTAAGAGCCTGTGTGGCTGAGGTGGTGGCTGTGTGTCCTTCAGCCTTCTGTGTTGTAGCTACCTGGGTAGTTGGCTGTGTGATGACCTTCTGAGTTTTATTGTTGTAACATCCTGGGTCTTTTATTGTACCTTATCAGTACCTCAGCCATACAGGGTCTTATGAAAAAGCCAACCAATCTGTATACATCAATTCCATCAACCAATCAAGAAGTAACAACACAGCCAACTCTAGAGTTTAAAAGGGAAAAACAGCCACGATCACACACTTCTCCCAGAAGAACGAAGCTGAAGACACCAGCCTGAAGATGACAGATGAGATTTCGTCGAAACGTTGCCAAGGTATTCTCAACCTTACACGGGACAAGACCTGAATACACCAAGACACACACACACACACACACACATGTCTGTGTCTTCAATTACATGGATAAAGCTACGTTTTAAAAAACTTTTACTCCCTTGTTCATGTCCTTTGACCTGTGATTCATAAATAAGAGCAAAAATAGAGCTGTCTTAATATATCTGATATCAAAGAAAAGGACAAGATGATGTTAGCATCTAATTTCATATGCAGAAGCCAACCAGTGTTTCAAATCTGGGAATGACCCAATACATCTGAGGAGATGTACAGCAGGCTGATGGAAAGACACAACTATCACCTATCACTTCATGTTATTGCCACTGTCCAGCATCTCTTGCCTGAAGCAATCAGTTCATTTAGTTGATTATTAGGCTGTAAATAAGCTATTATTATTAGGCTAGTCTCTTGTTCCTCCTTCTAATCTGGTTTAGGGACTTTCTCCGATACATGTGGGGCGGGGGGAAGAAACCCTTTAAAATAAACTTCGCTAGCTAACATTCTCTTGGTTGGATTACAAGTCCTATAATTTAGGGTTCTAAGGAAGTTGTAGTTCAGTATTTCTGGGTACTAAGTTGAAGAATACTCATGTAAACTTTATATTTGAAGGAGGGTTGGGAATATGCCATGTTCCACAATTTACAATTCCCATCGTTAGCTACATTTGCTGTAGCTGTTAGGAACTCATACTTTAGCAATAGCAAGAGGACCAGGAGGTGTTTCCCATCCTTGGTTAAAAACAGAAGTTTTGAGAAAAGTTTAAAACAGAAAAACTAGTAGAGGCAATGATTTTTGCAAACTGGTACTATGGAATGGCAATTTGATAACCAGCATGAATAATCTGAGTAAGTTTAGGAGTTGATTATCCCCTCATATGACATAGGTAAAGATGTATAATGCAGTTTCAAAGTCCCTCAAAGTCAGATCAGAGTTCACTGTTGCTGTGTTTGAGGATTTTTCCCCTGTAGGAGGGAGAGAATGAAGTTGCTTCCATTGAGGACACTGAGGTTGGATGTTTAATTGGATGAGGAACAGAACTGTTTTCTCATTTTGCCAAACATCATATAAAAACAAACAAAACCTCTTTATTCATTTATTTTTAGAAACTTACCAAAGGAGGTAGGCCAGTGCAGTCATTCCTACGATGCTGAGGCCTTTACCTACTGATGGATACTGATGAGGGATAACAAATGTTTCTACCAGGGTCAAAGGAAATACCAAAGTGTGCTGGAAAAAAAACAGTGCTTTAGACAAACTGCATTTGTGATACAAGAAGTTAAAAGTACAGTCCCCCTAGTAACACAGAGTTATATTTTGATGTAAAAGGCAAGAATACAGGGAAGCGTGGCTCAGAGATCTCCAAAGAATCTGTAGAGGTACCACCAACAAAAACAACAAATGTGGAGCTCTTCCATCTTTTCCTCCTTAATGTGGCTTTTTAAATGGAAAACTAAAAGAAGGAAGTTGGGAGAGTTTCAAAGAGAAGTTGTAGTCCTTTGAGTCAGGGGTCTCCAACCTTGGCAACTTTAAGACTTGTGGACCTCGGACTTCCGGTGGCGCTTCCGTTGACGACGGTCAGAGACCGCGATTGTGCATGGCTCAGGTCTGTGTTTCCCTTGTCAGAAGGGTCCCTATGGAACCAGTGTCATCCTGACCTACCTCGGAGGGGTGGGCAAAGAGGTGGAGACTGCCAGCTGGGTCGAGGAGAGCCCTATGTCCCCTCCCTGGCTAGGTATTACACCCCTGGAAGACAGGGAGAAACGGCAGCCTAAAATGGTTGCCCTGAAGACAGAAAGCTGCCGGGATATAAGTTTTGTGCTGGAGCGGTGAAGTGGTGAGCGAGGTGCAACCAGATAAAAGAACTTAATTTTGTTTTCCTTAATAACCCTGAGAAGTAGAAAGAAAGTGTCCTCGCGTAAGAGTAACACAGTGGCAAACAGAAAAAAAGAGGAAAATATAAGGTAAACAAAATTGGTTCATAAAAAGCTATAATGAAATTAGAGACTAAACTTTGAATGATATAAATTGGCATTAATTAGGCATTGGATTAAATGCTGGACTTGCCTGGAATTGGTTAATATCAAGAAAATTAATTGTGGAAATGGTTGGAAATTATTGTTTAATATAACTAAGAGAGAAAAGAAAAGAATTTTAAAAAGTGGAAAGTGATACAGAGCGCCATCTAATGTTCAAAGACTTTTTTCCTATGAAATTATATGGAAAATTACTGGACTTATAACTGTTATGAAAGAAAAGACAAATAAAATAATAAGAACCCCAGAAATTTTGAAAAAAGGGGGAGAAATTCTACCAAGAGAATATATAAATGCAATTTCCTGGGACTGTTGGGTGTTGATTGTGACAAAGAGACAGAAGGATTAACAAAAGAAATAAAGATAAAAGGAGACTTTTGGTAAGGTTGCCAAAAAAGACTTTGAATATTAATAATTTACTATAAAAATGGAAGAAATAAGCAAAGACTTTAAGTTGGAATTACAAATGGTAAAAGGAATGTTGAAAGAAAGAAGGGAATTATTGGAAATATTGGAAAAGAAAATAATGGCGATGGTTGAAGAACAAAGAAATTCCAGCGAGGCGGAGTTAAAGGAAGAAGAAAGAGGCTCAGACAGACATGGAGAACAAGAGACATTGCCAAAAGACATTAAAAGAATTAAAACTATGATATTGATGACTGACTTAATAAATAAAAGAGAAAATGCTCCCAGGATTAAACAAAAGAAGAAATTATACAAGAAGAAACTCAAAAAAAGAAACAGGAAAGTGGGGGAGAGAAGATGGGTGAAATGTTAGAAGGAAAGAAGGAAGACAAGGGAAATTTAGAAAAGGGAAAGTTGGCTAAAATTAAAATAAATAATAAAGCTGAAAAATTTAGAGATAAGGGTTAGGGATTCTATAAGGAGGATACCACATGGAACATATATTGGTGTTTACTTTAAAACTTGTAGGGAAATATTTTAGGAATGTGTAATTACATATATATATGAATAGTAACTGTATATAAAATGTGTTGTTATGAACCCTTTTCTTTTTTGGAGGATCAAAACAAGGGAATGGAAATGAATTTTAAAAAAATATCATTATCAATGATTATAAGTAAAGTGAAGACAAAATGAGAGATATTAAGAAGTTTATTTTAGTGATTTATTGGAGGGGATATATACAGTTGAATATAATATAATTGATTATTTAATGGATATTAGAATTGTATAATGAGAATATTCTATTATGATTAAAGTAGGAAATACCATGTGGATCCTAAATATATTGGTTTTACCTATATTTTTACTCTTTTTAGATTGTTTATTATATATATCAGCTTAGAGAAAACTAAGGATAATGATGTGTAATGTAAAATAAAATAGGTGGTAAGCTGAAAATGGAAATAATAGGGGATAAAGATTTGAAAACTTAGGTATGGATGAAATGATATTGATATTGAATTAATGAATTGAAATATGAAATGCAAATTTATTTAAAGATGAGTGAAATGGATAATGATATGAGTTAATATTATATAAGATTAATGGAAATGAAAATATGACCATGTACAAGTGTTATAACCTGGAAACATGTTGCTCACGTGAAAAGATGCATAAAATTTAAAAAATAAAAAACTTTTGGGAAAAAAAAGACTTGTGGACCTCAACTCCCAGAATTCCTCAGCTACCAGCTGGCTGAGGAATTCTGGGAGTTGAGGTCCGCAAGTCTTAAAGTTACCCCCTGTTCCAGGTTCTAAGGATAACACTACGAATATGGCAGGGCAATTGGAGAATAAAAATCCTTCTGAAAGAGGCAATGAACCTTTTAAAAACTTTGTAATTCTTCTGTCCCAAACCTACAGATGGCAGCAACTGACCAGGCTTGGCTTGATTCAGAAACAAAGTCAGGTTGAGCCTGGTTAGTACTTGGATGGAGAGTTAAATAATCCCAGAAGAAAACAGCAAACCATCATTGTTTGCCAAGAAATGTGTATACAAGTGAGTCTATGAAGTCACCAAAATCATCCTTCTAGATTCTACTGTCCCTTCTTTATTTCTGAACTCACTTTTAACAAATCAGATATTTGTTGTATTATTACTATATAAGTAATATATAAAGTATATATATATATAAAGTAAGTGTATATATATATATATATATTCTTGATATATGTGATATATATATATCACGGCTGTCAAACTCACAGCAACACATTGATGTCACATGACGTATCATGATGTTTACTGCCTTCATGGAGCTAGGGCGGGAGTGGTCAGCGTGTGACGCATCTGGTTTGACACCCCTGATAGTAAAGTATACTATATTATTACTTATATACTATATAAGGGGCATCTGAAGGATTGAATAAGTAATTATGAAATTAAATAAACAAAAGGTTTGTGGAATGTAAAGCTGAGCTGGGTAAGGATTTAAAAAAAAATCATTTCAGTTTGCCTCATTTTGGTTTTATCCATTCGTAACTGTATACAGTGAAAGAACAATACAGTTTACAAGAGCAAATTACCTCACAGTGATTAACGTTGATACAGCCAGACCACAATCATTGCATGATTGGCCACTTATTGCAAAGTTTTCTATTTGCCAATGGCTTTTAATTAGCTCTCCCGAATTAATTCCTTTTGCTAGACAATAGAAAGCTGACTGTAGAAATGACATTAGTAATGGGCCATATACTGCAGCTTAAAGCTAGTTGAAAGCCCTTTAAATGCATTGTTTTGTGTTTTCTTCTCTGGAAACCGGTCCCTTCTCATAGCAATTTTTAATATAACTTTAGTCAAATTGCACACCAAGAGCCATTAAAAGCAATTAAACTTCATTTCCACTATAACATATTGTTTAATTTACCATTAATTCAAATAAATGCAAGCTTTGTATTTTGAGCAAATTAAAAAAAACTGTTTAAAAAGCAAATCTTCATAATTATGCCTCAACTGTCATCAATCTTTGAGGGTTGATAAAAATGGGATGGTGACTCATTTTTACAGTTTTCATTCTCAGTTTTCTTTTTTATTTACTTGTAACAAATAAAACAACAAGAGAAAATGATATTGGAATAATCCTCCTGATAATAAAAAGAGAGAAGGGAACACCTGATCTGAACAAGGCCCCTCGCTGTAAATAATCAAAATACTTCAGATGCCCGCAGACACTTTCTTTCTGTATTGCCTTGCTTTTATTTATTTATCATAACAGAGGTATTGTTTACTTATTCATTTAAAAAAAGGTTTGCTTTATTCAGTACCTGCTGCTCTGAGATTTTATGAAATGATAATAGCACATTCAACTTATGTGCAGTGAAATATTAAGCAGAAGACTTAACATTTTCTTCAAAGACAGACTGCCGTGTTACTCCTAAGGGAAAACATTACAGTTTGATTTGTTTGCAAGGATGGTACAAGGTAGTCCTTGTTTAGTGGCTGCCTCCTTTAGCAACTCTTCAATTATGACCGTAATGAAAAAGTAACTTAATATATTTACAACCTTTGCTGCTCTATAAAGCACAGGAAAAGCTGAGCACAGTTTCACATAGTGACTGCTCTGCTTAATAACAAAGTTGTTGGTCCCAATTGTGGATACTAAATAAGGACTATCTGTATCTGCAGGTCTGTCATAATGCTGCAGGTTATTTTAGGATGCACATTTAGGATTTTCTCATTTCCACTTGTACCTAATGTCCTGGCAGTACCTGTCTTATGCCTTCATCTCTTTTCCAGTCCGTAAGTGAGACAGGCTTTAATTATCCTTAACTGCATCTGTTGTTAGGGTAGTGTTTTCTTCCTTATTCTAATATTATCTAAGAGCAGTTTTAAAGAATACAAAATCTGCTGGACTTTATTACCTTGGAGGAAACAGGTAAATGCAGTGACTGAAAACAGAGGCAACAGAGACTGGCAATAAGGATGGCATAATCCAAGTGGATTTGGCTTTTGCCAGTTGAAGATTCACTTAACAAATGTGGGAAGCATGTTAGTAACTTAACTGCAGTGATTCACTTAACAACTGTGGTAAGAAAGGTCAGAAAATAGGGCAAAACTCACTTAACAACTGTCTTGCTTAGCAACAGATATTTTGGGCTCTGTTATGGTTGTAAATCAAGGACTACCTGAGTAAATTCTGTTACTGCTGTCTTTTTATGTGATGTCCCGGTGCCTGGAATCATAATCTGAACTGCCTAATTTAATCTGTGTCCAATCTTGTACACCAGTAAAATATCAAATTACTCATATCAAATTATTACTGTTATTATTAGTAGAAAAAGTAGCATTTTGTTGTATTTTAATTCTGGGATGGAGAGCAATGTTTCTGAGATTTTCTATCACAGGTTTCCAAACAACTTAAAATAATCTGGGATATCTACGGTTGTTATTACAGAGGAAAGGGGCACTAGTTGATTAGCTTTTTATACGCCATTTATTGGGCTAGATTGGCTGATTTGCCAATTGGCATTTCTGGAGAAACTGATGATGCTCAACCTTAACTACAATTGTTTTCAAGGAGCTACCAGGAGTTTCAGGAATCTTCTGAAACCTCATTTGACAAACTTGGTGTCTTCATGCCACCTTTTTTATTTATGAAGTTAGCCTTGCTCAAAACCCAAGAGCTAGCCGTGTGACGGGATGAGCTCCTGTCAATTTGTCCCAGCACCTGCCCACCTAGCAGTTCGAAAGCATGCAAATGCCAGTAGATAAATAGGTGCCACTTTGTTGGGAAAATACCTGGGATGTGAAAGGAGCCTCCTTGGACATCCCCTAGGCGACGGTGATGTCACTGGTTAATCCTTTCAACCTTGGAAGCGCCTTGAATAGATGCTTCCAACAGGAACGTAGTAGTAGCCTTGCTCAATCTGGTACCCTCCACACCTGGGGGATTGTGGAAACCCGACACCTTGAGCAATGTAGTAGTGCTTTGTCCTTTCTAATGCTTTTCTTCAGCTTGCTATTTGGAATGGGCTTTCAGTACTATTATGCACTTGTTTGTAAATGAATTTAAAATTGTTTAGATAATTGAAAGTATGAAATAAGAGTATGAGATGATAGCCAAATAAGAGTATGAGATGATAGCCAAAGGAATCCACATGTAGCTCCTCTCATAAATTGAATAAATAATATTGAATAATTTGCTTTTTGAGGGATGTCATTCTATTTCTAAAGAAAAATACCTCCTATGACTTATTCATGAATTCTAAATTCTTTAGACTGCATCCTCATTTTTCAGTGATGTCAGTGGACATTTTCTTTTTACTACAGCATAAATAGGGACCCAATTTCTCCAAAGCAAGCTGTCAATTATTATTTATTTATTTATTTATTTATTTATTTATTTATTTATTTATGAGACTTGTATTAAATTAAATTCCTCAATGTCCTCCAAAGGGGAATGACCCAGTCCATCCTTTCTTTCATTAAAAAGGAGTCATCCCATCTCACTCACTGTTTAGTGCCAATTGCACAATCGGGGAGCTCTATTTTCTCAAATTTTCTTTTGCAATTAAAAGGTACCAGCAATACTGGTATGATAGCAAGCTGCTTCCAGTATCAGAAGACACAAGACTTGGGCCATAGAATCTGCAAGTTTTCAGTGGTATTATTTCCACTCTTCAGCACATCCCATCGAATACTTTATTGTTATTCGGGCCTCTGCGTAAATTAAACCAGCTTAAAGATTATTTTATTATTGTTTACATTATATCCTGAGACATGTAAATAATTTCTCTTTGTGATCATAACCCCTCAGGCCTTTGAGAAAATGGTTATCATCCTCAGTAACCAAGTAAGCTTCTAGAATAAGTGACTTAAATCTCATTCTAATATTAGTGCCAGTCTAGTACTTCAGTTGCCAAAGTATATTGCCTACGAAAACTGCTAAAGCTACAACGGGGCCAGACCAGTCCAATTCAGAAGTCAAAATGCAGGTTTTCATTTTCTATACATTCCTACTGATCATCTTCCTCAGAGCCAACTTTTCAGCTATGTGAATAATGGAAATTAATGATGGAAAGTGTTACACATTTTGTATACATTTGTATGGCATGTTATACAAATTGGAGAGAGGAGGTCAGGGCACATATTGTTGTCATTTGATACCATCATCCTGAATGGAAGAATCAATAGCCAGTAGCCATGACAGAGAAGATTTTAAAACTCCAGATATGATTCTCTTTGTTGGATTGGCTTTTATGACTTAAGATTGTATCAACACTTCCAAACACACCGATCCTCCAAGGATCATTAGTAAAGCACATGGCTATAGATTCTGCTTTGCTGGAAGCATTGTTGCCATTGACTAGCAAAAATGTGTCTCCATATTGTTCCTGGATGGTTTTGTTTAATAGCATATCAATTTCAACTTTGAATTTACAATACAAGATACATATAACTGTTAGCATCAGCTTCCATAAATGATTAGCATACTTAATCATTTATTATCCTTATTTGATGCTGCTACAAACCTTAGTTGGCAGCACTTATAGTTTAGGTATATACTACAGACTGTTTCATTCCTTCCCAAATATTGCCAAATAATTATTTCTATTCCCAGTTTTTCTGTATCTATATAAATACGGTTCACATCAAAGCCTTTTCTGTGGGAACTGCAATAAAACCTAGAAAAGTTATCTCTGCCCCTCATGTAAATCTTTCCATTGATTTAAATTTGGCAAGGATAATTCCACTAACATTTCCTCCAGAGCTTCAAGGCTTCTTTGGCAATTCACACTCCCACTTTTAGCATATAATAGTATGAAAAGTTAAAGAGAGAAGGATGAACTCTACAAATGAAAAACTGCGATGTCTGGACATGATCCTGCCAATTTAAAGCTCTTCTCATTAATTTTTTATAACAGATTAAGTGAGTGATTGACTATTGAAACAAATGAACCTAAATCTGAATAATTAGCTGGAATAATACGCATAGCTTATTCTGACTGTTTTTGTTATGTTCAGCTTTGTTTCTTTTTACTCACCATTCCATGATTAACCCATTCAGGAATAATTGAATCCATATATTTTGGGTAAAGAAGGTCCCGATCATACAGGTACATACTCCAAAATGTAGCACACACAAACTAGAACAAAGCAAAGAAGAAAAGTGTTGATTGACAGAATTTATGATGTTTACCTAGAGCAGTAGTTCTTAACCGTTTTGAAAGAATCGCCCCCTTGAGCCATTGAGGAAGTTGTCATCGCCCCCTCCCAACATAACTGCCCCTGCCACCTCTTAGCGTCCCAAGGGGGCCAGTAGAGGGGTGCTAAGAAGTGGCAGGGGGGCGGCGCATCAAGCGGGCCTGGCAGCACGTAACGTGCCACTGCTTCCGCATTGGAGGCGCTGGCTCCGGAGCGGTGCTAGTCAATGGGTGAACCTGCAGGGCCGGCCCGCACCTCGAGCGCCCCCGTCGCCTCTTAGCACCCCCTGCTGACCCCCTTAGGGACACTAAGAGGCGGCAGGGACACTAAGAGGCAGCAGGGGGGCGTTTGAGGCGCCGGCCCTGCAGGCTCACCCCATTAACTGTTGTACCGCACCTGAACTGGCGCCTGTCCATCCATCCATCCAAAAGGTCTGTCTGTTTGCCTGCCTGCCTTCCTGCCTATCTACCTAGCTATCTTTTTGTCTACCTACCTGCCCACCTACCTACCAATATAGATATCTCTCTCTCCCAATATGTCTCGCTCCATCGCCCCCATATTGCCCCCCTTCTGTTCCTTCACCCCATCGTCCCTTTTCGTTCCATTGCCCCTGAAAACAAAACCGCCCCTTGGGGTAATATCGCCCAGGTTAAGAACCACTGACCTAGAGTATATACCTATCTTATAGTGTCTGTCTGAGTCTGTCCATCCGTCCATCCATCCTCCTCCAGTCCTCCCTTGCTCCTTCTTAAAGCAGCAGTAGGTATCAGTGGTATCAAACAATAAACAGCAAAACTATCTACATTTACACTTACAAAGGATATGGGGGTGGGTTTTTAATCAACTGTTTTTGAAATGGGAGGGTGATGGATTTACTTAGACAAGGCTTTGAGACCTTCTAAAAGGTAGTCCTCGGTTAACTATAGTAGTTTGGATCAGGAACTCAGTTGCTAAGCCACACTGTCATAAAGCAAAACATCGTATGACCCGTCCAACTTATGACTGCAGTTCTGGCAATTCCAGTTGCTGTTGTTAGCCAACCTTCTTGTTGTGACATCGTATGATTCCCATTTACAACCTCCTACACTTTCCTCATTGACTTTCCTCGTTGGAAGCCAGTAGTGAAGGTTGCAAATGTGACCATGGAACCCTGTGACGTTGTAACTGTGAGCCAGTTGCCAAGTGCTTGAATTATGATCATATGAGCACAGGAATGCCACAAAGGCCTCAACTACAAGGATCAGTCATAAGTTTCCTTGTTCAGCACCATCAGAAGTTCATATGGTGCTGAATGGGTAACTGCTGAACAAGGACCTGTAATAACAATGTCTACCTTAATTTTTTTAATCTTACAGAAGCAATCTAGATATAGATGAAATCAATAGTCATTTAATTTGTAAAGAAACAAGATATAAGGAAGGAATAGGCAAGCAGTGACTGCAGGAACATGAGGTCTTCAAATATCTTTTTGTGGTTCTTGGAGATCCTTGGACCACATCTGATGAAAACAGATACTTTTTTGATGTTTTGAGTTGGAAAACAGATGAAAATTGTAATACATGGCCCCAAAGGTACAAGTAAAAAAAAGGGTTCCCCTAATAAGTTCCATCCACATATATTTTTCCTTACAAATTTTGCAGTTCTTCCTCCCCAACCTCAGCTGAAGTTTCTGTTAGCTGTACTTCTCATTGTAATGCTTCTTTATTTTCTTCACTCAATCAAGATCACCGTAAGCTTTCTGACTAGGTAAGCATATCTCTAGATCTAATTTACATTTGTGGCCATCAATAAAGATTATGTTGAAGGATTGGGCTTTTCAACATTTTTTAGCAACATCTATCAACCTTTTCTCCAGCATCTTTATTTGTCTTGTTTATCCACGCATGACCACATCCATCAGTACTATCTGCTCCACTGCTTTATACCCACTAATATTTTTGTTTTATTCACATCCAGGAACTCTTAATTACACATGACCACCACAAAACTTAACTAGAAGACATCTTGCATTGGAAGAGAAAATTCTACCCGTTATGGTTTTTCCCCAAATGTTGTTGGCATGATCCTTTTCACGGCCTTTTGTCTTCTGTCTAAACCTAAACTCTGTCTGATACTGTTGTCACATACATGCACTGAAATCCCTGAACTACTTTAGTCCTGCAAATGGAGGATTTTCCAGAATGATATTTTGGTAGTCTTTGATACCTGTCTTACAGATCAGATCAGATATCCAGCCCTTGCTTATCAATGGGGACCGAGTAGAACAAGTGACCAGTTTTAAGTTTCTGGGTGTTACCCTAAAAGAGGACCTGACCTGGGGTGCCCACATTGCAGCACTGGTCAAAAGGGCCCAGCAGAGATTATACTACCTGAGACTTCTCAGAAAACAACAACTGAATGAAAAACTGCTGGTGAACTTCTACCACTGCACCACAGAGAGCATTTTAACATACTGCACCTCTGTATGGTTTGCCAATTGCACAGTGGCAGATAGGAAAGCACTCCAGAGGGTTAATGTCATTGCCCAGAAGATCATTGGTTGCCCTCTCCCCTCTTTGGAAGAGCTTTATAGCTCCCACTGCCTTAAGAAAGTTCAAAACATTCTCAAAGATCCATCTCAAGGACAAATAGGCTGAAAAACAGCTTCTATCCCAGGGCAGTAGCTCTTTTGAATTCTGCTGTATAGTGCAATGTTGGTGTGCTGTCAGGAGTTTCTGGTTCAATGTGTGAAGGGTGAAGGATGTGTGTTTGTGTTTATTTTCATGGTCATGGTCATGATGTGCACTGAAGATGGTGTTTGATTTCGTTGTACAAGTGCAATGACAATAAAGCAAGTAAGTACTATCTAGCAGCCTAAACTTGATTTCTCAGACATTTTTCTTATGTCATAACTATTGCCTCTCCCCAGTGCTATAAGCAACTTTTCAAGACAGCTTGTAGTACCTATAACTATATATATCAGACAAAGAATTCATTATAACATATATTTTCTGCTTGAAATTATCAAATCAACCACACCAATGAAGCTTCCATTTTAAAAGGAGTATCTTCAGTATGACAGGATCTGGGTTCTTTACTCAAGAATTAAGTTCTGCCTACAATAGCATTTTGTTGTCCTCAAAATGATGTACTCCTTCCAAAGACCCCTATAAACATTTGGAAAGAATATACTAAACTGGGTATCAGCTACAATTCGCTCCTATTAACTTAAAATCAAATTATTGTTTATCCAAATAATAATCTAAGTCATAACACATATAATTAATCTTGCATTGATAAATATTATTGCAACTTACTGTGGATGTTGGAAAAACCAAGCTACTAAAGATCAAGTCTTTAAAGGATATCATGATCGTGGAAATTCTTTGTTTCTTCATTAGTATGAATATACTCGTCAACAAGGAGACTGCATAAAAAACCACCTGCAAAACCTAAATTAATTACATCTAATGAGCAATTGATCATCCAAAAAATTATATGCTTATGTTTTAGTTTAGAGGATAGTTTTCAGGTTAAATGTATTTTTCTTGCTTGAAATACTTTCATGATTTAGTCTGGGTGATAAATGGCCTCATTTAATGAACTTAAATAAGAGAAGGCAATTAAATGTGTAAATATCCAGGCATTACAAGAAGAAAATCACCTTAAAAAAGTAATATGGATTCTACTCTGGGAGGAATTTTAATACAAAAAGGTTATTTCATGATATCTATGTGAAGTTGTGTAGTATTATTCTGATTAGCAGCACTGTATTGCTCCAGAAAATCTGATTGCTTGGATCTGATGCATCAGAGCAATCCAATCCAGTATTCTGAAAAAAAAAAACCAAATTGAATCATCAAAGGAAAGCAGTTCAATATACAAACAATAATCAAAGAGAACAAATCAAAGTGAGTTGCTGCTTCAATTTGGCATTCCACTTCAATGGGATTCAATTAAATCCCTTTTTTAAATTCAATTGAAGCCTTTATCATTTGAATTGTCCCCATGGAAATGCATCACAAAACATTATACAAGATCAAGCTACATTTGATGGAACGATGAAACTGCTTGAGATACCAAATAATAAAAGGGAGGACAGCTAGCCTCTCATTGGTTCCTTTTGACCATCAATGTCATTCCTTTCTGCTGGACTGAACTTGCCATAGGGTTTATCCTGCATTACAAATTGGTCTACTACTTCTACAGCTTTGAAGTAATATTCAATGACAGTCCGATTATCCTACTACCAACTCACTGGAGGATAGGAGAGTACCATCTTGTTTGTTTGCCTCAAGCAGTAAAATGTCTAGGCTAGCTCTACAATTATATCCCAGATACTGCATCGAAAGTACCAATTTGATACAAATACATTAAAGAGTATAACATTATGCCGGGAAAACAGTCATTATTGTATTTATTTCACTTTCCTTCATATAACAGGAAAGCAACCTTTGGGGACATACATGGAGTCTTGGGTACAAATCAGGGCAACTCTCACAAAAAGCTGTCATGACAGAAAACGGAAAAAGTGGATGGAATTGGCCACAGAATATCTACGCACCAGAAGGCAAATTGGTCAGATCCTTGCCACCCTGTCTAGACAGATAGGATTAAGAGGCAGCAAATGTACAATTACTTTAAATTTAAAATTAAAAGAGCTGCAGTGGTTAGAATGTAGTATTGCAGGCTACTTCTGCTACCTGCCAACTGCCTGCAATTTGGCAGTTCAAATCTCACCAAGCTCTGTATTTGCACAAAATTGGAAAAGTGAAAAGATTCCAACAGATGAGAATGTGATCAGGAAGATATTAGAATGTGCAGAAATGAACAGGTTAACACATGCAATTAAAGAAAAGGAATACACTGAATATTATATGGTATGGGAATTATTTTATCAATGGCTGGAGAATAAAAATGGAAATTAGAAAATCTAAGAAGATAAGCGAAAAATAGTAAATATGTGAATAAGAATTAAATACGCTAAGAATTGTTATTATAATTAGATACATTATGTGTGTAGTATGAAGTAAGAATAATGATATAATAGTAATGAATATGTACTAGTTGTAATGGTTATTATACAAGATATTTGTACCTAGACAACACACTGTTTAAACTAAAGATGGAATGTCTGTATAACACAAAATAAAAACTTTGATTAAAAAGAAAAATCTCACCAGGCTCAAGGTTGATTCAGCTTTCCATCCTTCCGAGGTCGGTAAAATGAGGACTGAGATTGTTGGGGCAATAGGCTGATGCTGTAAACTGCTTAGAGAGGGCTGTAAAGCACTGTGAAGTGGTATATAAGTCTAAGTGCTATTACTATTATCTCATCATATTACTAGCCCCATCCATATAAGGCTTCTAATAGGGCAGAATTCAGGTCAAATTCTAAGTATCCGCCAGAAACTTGCAGGCCAAAGGGTTATTGTGATTAGGGTTCTCTTAATCCTCACAGCATCTTAGAATAGGTACATACATGTACTACATGTTTGGAGCAATGCACTGTGTTTCTTTGCTGCAGCCACCTGAATAAATTTGATATTATGACTTTATATATACAGAAACACAAACAAGAGAAATGATCTATAACGAATGCAATACAATATCTAACTATGGTCCATCTTATTTTTTCCTTGTTAAAAGCAAACATTGTTGATTTATGATATATGAAATCTTCAACATGCAATATGCTGCAGCATGATCATTCTTTTTAAAAATGTTTTACGAACCAGTAGTAACACCAGTTGAATCCCACCCCTGCTACACACCTCCATTATTGAAATTTCCCATTTAGTTTTGCTGGTGCTGACAGATTTCATTGTGGTGCATGGTTAAAACCTGGCTACTTTCTTATAGCTTAGTGCACTGACATTTTCCAAAAATATATTGAATTGT